>CAJHQP010003009.1:0-74358 GCA_905132765.1 Moricandia arvensis
ATAGGATGGGTATTGATTGTATACGAACTGGATCAGCCTCTATTCAAGGGTTTTGAAGGCCACGTGTGGACCAGCTAATTCAGTGCTTGAAGTGTGGTTCAATGGGCCATTCGGTGATCTCATTGGTCTGATTCATGAGGTATTGGAACGCGAGAGAAGAAGAATGCTCATGATATGGCCTTGGAACAATCTGTACAGCCAGAAACATCATAGCTTAACCAAAACACAAGCCAAAGATGACCAGGAGCAGATTTTATGATGACCTTGAGAGAGTTGGACGACCAGCTTACCATTTGCACGCAGCAAGTGGGAGTAAATGGTCTACAATGGAATATGCAATGTAAGGTAACGCATGAGACCTTGGTTTGGAGCAGAAAGCAAGCTACACACGACCAAAAGAACCTTGAGAACAAACTGAAGACATCATAAGCTACTTTTTCTGGGTTCAGAAGTTCATGTCGAGCAAGGCACACATCACCCTTGAGAAGAAAGGACCGACCATCTTGGGGCTTTACTTGGTCGTTTTATTTAGTTTATGTTATAAGGATTTTTAGTTACGTGTAAACCTATTAGGCTTAGGTTTGGTGTTTTATAAACCAGTTAGGAATAGGTTTTGGGTTTCCTACACCAACTAGAAATTGGTTTTGGTTTTCCTTTTTAGATTAGAATTAAGATTTTCTAGTTAAAGTTTTCTGTTTTTTTCTATATAAGCCAAAGATACTGCATATGAAACCTCAACCCATTCTCTTAATAAAAATCAAAAGCGTTTGGCTTCTTTTTGTCTCTTGGAGACCTTTACCTTAATAATACACGTGATTATATCCATCTATAATCACAAGGAAGTTAACTCTTCTATATATACTGCACAAAGTCAACCTTAGGGTATTCCATTACCCTATTTTAAAGATCATCCACCATCAAAGAGCCTTAAAACTCAAGGATCCATCCTCAAACGGCTTTCAAGTGATTCATGGGCAAGACAGCCTTCCAAGGCTGTATCGTGGATGGAAAGATCCAAATCAGCAACAAAGTCAAGGAAAGGGAGAGCAAGTACGACCTGCAAGTGATATTCAAAGACTTGAAAACATGGCCTCATCATCCAAGGCCAAGGCAGCTCGTAAGTCCTGCAAATAAATGGTCTATGATGAGCTTGGATAAACCACGTCAACAATCCAAGCAAGAGTATCAGGAGCAGTAGCTATCAAGGTCAAGTTCTTTACTCCCCAAGCTGACCTATGGCTTGTGGGAAAGTGTGGACAGATCAGACTTGACCCAAGAAAGGCTAGGAACGGCCAAACACTTAAGAATGAGTATGGGGATCATTGTACCCGACCTCCTGATCAGAGTAAACATGCTACACAATTCACTTGGAGGTTGGATCAAATTTTGTTGAGAGATGGCCAAAACTTGGTCATTATCGGTTTGTAGTGGACTGGTTCGACCACCAGGGTGTCAAAGAAGGTTCTTGCTTAAACTTGGAGAGCTTAAGGTACACAAAAATCAAAACAAAAAACTAGCTGAAGGTAGGACCCGTTTGAAGCCACCATAGCGATAGTGCTATTTATTAGATAGACTGGATTTGAGGACAAATCCTTTTAAAGGAGGAGATGATGATACGACCAGGATCAGCCTCTACTTCAAGGGTTTAAAGGCAAGTGTGAACCAGCTAAAGCAGTGCTCGAAGTGTGGTTCAAATTGGCCATTTCGGTGAGCTCATTGGTCTGATTCATGAGGTATTGGACCGACAGAAGAAGAATGCTCATGATATGGCCTTGAACAATCTGTACCAGCCAGAAACATCGTAGTTCAACCAGAAAACAAGGCAAATATGAGCATGAGCAGCTTTTATGATGACCTTGAGAGAGTTGGAAGACCAGCTTACCATTTTGGACAAGCAGGTGGGCGTAAATGGTCTACAATGGAATATGCAATGGAAGGTAACACATGAGAGATTGGATTTTGGAGCAGGAAGCAAGCTACACACGACCAAAAGAAACTTGAGAGCAGACTGAAGACATCACATTAAGCTACTTGGTTTGGGTTCAGAAAGTGTCACGGTCGAAGCAAGGCCTATATCACCCTTGAGAAGAAAGGACCGACCACCTTGGGCTTTAATGGGTCGTTTTATTTAGTTTAATGTTTTAGGGATTTTTAGTTAAGGTTAAACCTATTAGGATTAGGTTTGGTGTTTTTATAAAAAAGTTAGGAAAAGGTTTTTGGTTTCCTAAAACAACTAGAAATAGGTTTTGGGTTTCCTTTTAGATTAGAATTAAGAGTTTCTAGTTAGGCGTTTTCTAATTTTCTATAGAAGCCAAAGCTACTGCATATGTAACCTCAACCATTCTTTTAATAAAGGTAATCAAGCTTTTGGCTTTTTTTTGTATCTTGGAGACCTCTACCTTGATCATAGACGTGAACATATCCATCTATCATCACTAGGAAGTTAACTCTTCTGCATATGTGATTTCCAACAAGCATCACCTATACAAGGTTACACTCGTAGATAGCCGCAGCAAGACATCCTTAGGGTATTCCATAACCTATTTTGAAAGATAATCCACCATCCAAGAGCCTTACAACTCAAGGATCCATCCTCAAACGGCCTTCAAATGATTCATGTGAAAGACAGCCTTTCCAAGACCGATATCATGGATGGTGAGATCCAAATCAGCAACAAAGTCAAGGCAAGAGAGAGCAAGTCCGACCTGCAAGTGAATCAAAGACTTGCAAACATGGCCTCATCATCCAAGGCCAAAGCAGCTCGTGAGTCCTGCAAATAAAGGGTCTATGATGAGCTTGGATAAACCACGTCAACAATCCAAGCAAGACTATCAGGAGCAGTAGCCATCCAAGGTCGAATTCTTTACTCCCCACAGCTGACCTATGGCTTGTGGGGCAAGTGTGGACAGATCAGACTTGAGCCAAGAAAGGCTAGGCACGACCAAACACTTAAGAATGAGTATGGGGAACATTTTACCCGACCTCCTGATCAGAGAAAACATGCTAGACAATTCACTTGGAGGTTGGATCAAATTGTGTTGAGAGATGGCTGAAACTTGGTCATTATCGGTTGTAGTGGACTGGTTTTGACCACCAGAGTGTCAAAGAAGGTTCTTGCTTAAACTTTGAGAGCCAAAGGTAAACAAAAGAAAAACAGCAAACTAGCTGACGGTACAACCCGTTTGAAGCACCATAGCTATATTCTATTTTTAATAGATGGACTGGATTTGAGGACAAAATCCTTTTAAAGGAGGAGAGGATGATACGACCTGGATCTGCCTCTACTTTAAGGGTTTGAATGCCAAGTGTGGACCAGCTAGGGACAGTGCTTGAAGTGTGGTTCAATGGGCCATTCAGTGAGCTCATTGGTCTGATTCATGAGGTAATGGACTGATAGAAGAAGAATGCTCATGGTATGGCCTTCGAAACAACCTCTACCAGCCAGCAACATCATAGTTAAACCAGAGCACGAGCCAAATATGACCAGGAGCAGCTTTTATGATTACCCTGAGTGATTTGGACGATCAGCTTACCATATGGACAAGCAAGTGGGAGTAAATGATCTACAATGGAATATGCAATGGAAGGTAACACATGAGACTTGGTTTGAAGCAGGAAGCAAGCTACACACAACCAAAAGAACCTTGAGAGCAGACTGAAGACATCAGAAGCTACTTGTGCTGGCTTCAGAAGTGTCAGACACAGGTGCGCCCTGCTTAGTGTCTAAATGTATAACGGAAGATCACTCGACCTAGTGTGATGATAAGACCTTTCCCACCACGTGAATAAGAAGGGGTGTCTGCGAAGAGACTCGAAAAGAAATCCAAAAGTTTAGGTTTTTATTGTAAAAGTGCGTAAGTAAATTATGTGCAGAGCTTTGGCTTATAAAGACAAGACTAAAAAGCCTAACTAGGAACTATATTCCTAATCTAAAAAGGAATCACCAAAACATATTTCTAATGGGTTTATGAAAGCCCAACCCTAATCCTAAACCTAAACCTAATGGGTTTAAAAATTCAGAAATCATAAATACACATAATATAAGCAGACTGGCCAACTTGAACCAAGATGGTCGATCCTTCCATTTTTTTGGGCTTGAAACGCCCTTGTTCAACCAGCTCCATTTCAAATTTGATCCAATTGTCCTCTGATCAATTCCACTTGTTCTTTAGGTCCATTTAATCGATGCTAATGATCTTCATGGCCCAAGTAAAGCTCCGTCCATATGTTTTTTCTTTAGCTCCATTGTCGACCATTCCACTTCCTGGCCCAAGTAATGATCATGGCCCAAGTAAAGCTCCGGTCCATATTTTTTTCTTTAGCTCCATTGTCGACCATTCCACTTCCTGGCCCAAGTAATGATCATGTCCTGGTCGTCCATCTTCTTGTGGTCGAACTTCGTAGTTTTTGACGGTAGATCCAAGAAGTTACAAGGCCGCAACAGAATATCTAGCTTCTCTCTATGGATTAAGCCATAAGCTCCATATATGTATCTTTGAACCACACCTTAAGCAGTGACCTAGCTGGCTCACACATGACCTTCAAATCCTTTAAGTTGAGGCTGATCTATATCGCACCATCTCCTCCTCCTTTAAAAGGATTTGTCCTCATATCTAATCAATCTAATAAGATAGAACCGTCCATTTACTTTTACATATAGGTTGTTCCTTCAGCTAGTGTGTTTTCAGTGCTCTTGTGTACCTTTGGCTCTCCAAGTTTTATTAAGAAGCTCATTGGGTGTTCGGGTGGCCGAAAAAGTCAAATGTAGCTGAGGATGACTATGTCTCGATCATCCCTTATATCTCCACGACCCCACCTCATCTTAGCTTGATTATAATGCTCCTTATGGTCTAGTGGAAGAGTTATGTTGCATCCTTTGCCTCTGTTAAGCTTTGGTTTGTTATTGCTCTTCCTAAGTTCCAACAGTGTCCATCTCGAGTTTTCTTGATCAGTTGTGGAATTAACCATGAACGTGTCCTCCTTGTGCTTGCTGCTTGCTCTGATCATACCATCCTCTCCACCTTCAAAAGAATTTGACCTCAAATCCCGTTCTTCAAGGATGATTGGAAAGTATAAGCTAAGATGCTTGGCACCAGTTCTTTGAACCATGTTGCTGATATTATTCTTATGCACACACGCCCATCTTCGTAGTTCAAAATTATATATTTCAGCCCTTGTACAAATCCTAGACGCTCCATAATATTGAACTGAATACATACAAGAGGTTTTATTAGTAAACACAAGAAAAATGTCTAATTAATCCACCTTGTTCAATCAAAGTCTTAGGTGGCTCTTTATGAACTACAAATGCCTCATCAAGTCCTCCTTCTTCTTTCTTGAATTGATCAATCACATGATCACACATGGCTGGTTGTTTCTCCTCTTGTTTCATCTGAATCCCCGATTTATCTTCTTGCAAAGAAGTGATCAGTTCCAGTTCAGTCTCTCGTTTCTTCTCAGCATCTTCCTTCTTATAACACCTTGATTCATTACTTACTGATACTTGTCTTGGTATTGACCTCAGTTTTGTTTTTTGCATAACTGACGTGAGTGATTGATGTATAATATTCTTGAGGTAATCCTTGAACGGTTTGCTTTTTAAATAGTCAAGATAATCAATATCTGTTTGAAGTAGCTGTGAATTTCTTGGGGGATCACGACTATAATAGGTCATCAGCTCTCCTTGGTCTGTCTCAGGTTGTGCCCTAATGGTTTCATTTTGGGTGATTGGATACTCTCTTTGAAGCTCAACTTGCTTCTTGTTTCTTCTCCTCTCTTGCAACAACTCCCTTGTTGCTTCGTGCTCAGCTCTCTCCCTGTTGGAATGAAGAAGGAAGAAGCATCAGTGAGTTTGATCAAGTCATCTGTGCAAAGATTGTGCAAAGATAATAATGTGCATAATTTGTACAAAAAGATTATCTTGCACAATATTTGCACAAGAGAAAATAATGATGTGCAAAGTTTGGGTCAGCGTCAAATCATCCAAATATCAATGTACAAAACAAGGGTTGAAGATAATCTTTGGTGCAGAGTTTGTGCAAAAGAATCAAGACTAATGTGCAAAGTCCAGGACTTCTTAATATCGACCAGAAAGTCACTTCAGAGTGTGTTGTGGTCGTTGGAGGCAAAAAGGATCTGATTTGAATTCAAAATGAGAAGCCACATGCTGAACATAAGGAATGGAGCTGTTAGGAGATGTCATTGTCGACCACATCTGCCAGCATCTTCTTGTCGTCTTTATTTATCATTTTTTTATGTTTTCAATACTTTATTATTTGTTTAATCACTTCCAAGTTGTAACTCAGGCTATCAAGCCACCATTTTACACGATTTTAGACTCTAGGGAACCAGTTTCTCCTTCACATACTCTTGTTCTTCATTCTTTGGTTCTAAACAATCTCTCTAAGTCTCTTTTATTCACTAATACTCTCTGGTTAGTGAATCTCTCACGAAATACTCTCAAACTCACTTATTCTCCATAGCAATCTCTTCCATTCTCACTTACTCTTATCATTCTTGTCCTCTGAGTTTCGACCATACTCTGTCTCTACATCATTCTCACACCTAAATCTATCTATTCTCACATGGAATCAGAGCTATGAATTTTTAGAATCTATACCAGGATGCTTAGATGAGACTCGTTTGAATGATGAGCATTAAAAATTTTACTCAAGTTCTAAGTGTTGCTTGACATGATATTAGATAGTATGTTCGGAATCTGCTTGCATACAAGAATAGAAACTGATTAAAGTAATGCATTGGGTCTGGTATTTGGAAATGATAATGATGCTCAGTCTCTGTTCTAAATGAATGACTTGTACGATGATAGATAGTTGTATCTAATTTGGATTGCATGCCTGAAGAGAATTGGTTAAGGCTGCTGCATACTATTGTCATTGGGACTGCCATAACGTTGATACATCTAGATTTAAGTCTAAGGGTCATTTAAGGCAGGAAATTGTTGCCTAAGTGGTTTGTGATATCATTCAGAGAGTGGTAAGCTTGCATTAGATGGATCTTAATGACAATGTGGATTTTGCAAAGCTTGTGAAATGGGTGATTAAACTTGATGATTAATCAAGGTTTGATCCCAATGCAAGTGTGTCTTATCTTGTCAGGAGTTTGAGTGTTGATTCAGGTTCAAAAGGAGTGTCTCTTGTTCAACATCAATCTGGAATAAATGTTTGATGCTTGGGAGAGGTGTATGGAAGGCCGTACGGCCGTACGGACTGTACGGACCGTACGGACAGTACAGACCAACCTCGACCCAGAATCAACAACACTCGACCATTTGATTTCTAAATGTTGTTTCAGTCTTGTGCAAGTTTAGGGAATGATACAAAACCCTAAAATGCACAAGACTTGTAACCCAAGGAAGCTTCAAGACGTGAGAGGCAAGGAAGGTTTAGGGTTTGAAGTGAAGATCAAAGAGTTGGGTCTAAAGAGAAGCTTTGGGCAAGTAAAAGATGATGCCTTGGTATATTCGACCAAGGAAGCTTCCTGGAAATAGCTGAGGTGTGGATAAGGTTATCCGCTCACCAAAGGAAGAAGAAATGGAGAAAGTAGCCATTTATGGATAAGGTTCCTTATCCCACTCGCCCAAAAGGAAGAGCAAGAGTTGGACATGCTGTCCAAAGCATGTGAGCATATCTGGCCGTGCATTTCAAACAAGGCGCCCAAATATATTTGACTCCACATGCTTATTCTCCTTAAAGTTTAAACGTGTAGCACTCCATCTCTCTCTAAATAAACTCATCTCTATCAATTGTAAACATTAAGGGAGTAAGGGGGAAAACCCCTCTACACTTCTAAATGAAAAGCTTAGTGTTCTTGAATCTAAATGAAAAGCTTAGTGTTTAACACTTCATAAGGAGAGATGTCCTCAACACCTTGGTAGGAATCTGGTTGAACAGATAGCATGCTGTCACCACAGCATCACTCCAAAATCTCCTAGGGACATTTGCATGGAACATAATTGATCTAGCCACCTCCATCAGATGCCTATTATTTCTTTCAGACTCTCTATTTTGCTGAGGAATATAAGGACAACTTGTTTGGTGAACTATGCCATGTTTTGCGAGATGATTCTTGAAAGCATGGATTGTATACTCTCCTTCATTGATTGGCCTCAGTACCTTCACATTAGCTTTAAAATGGTTAATGACATAGGATTGAAAGTTCATAAAATCATCTAACACACGATACTTAGAAGGCAAAAGGTGAACCAAGTATTTCTCATCTATAAAAGTAACAAAATACTTGTGGTTATCCTAGACATGCAAGGAGAGGTCTAATCATCAGAGTGAACTAACTCAAAACAATTATGATAAATTGTTTCTGATGTTAGAAACACAGATTCGCAATGCTTTCCTAAGATGCATGCTTCACATTCTAATTGGTTAAATGACATATCAGGCATTATAATCTCTAATGCACGAGTGTGAGGGTGCCTAATCTAGCATGCCAAGTAGTGCTATCACACACAAATAAGTTACTAGTCATGCATAAATGAGAAGGAGTAAAGAGTTTTAGAAGGCTTAGTCTTTTGGTGATGGTATAAACCACCCTGACTGTTTCCTTCACTTATCACCTTCCCTTCCTTAAGGTCTTTAAACTCAACATCATTAGGCCTAAAAACCACCTGACAATTCATGTCAACTATGGCCTTTTTACAGAGAGAAGGCTAGAAAAGAAACTAGGCATATAAAAGGCAGTGGATTCTCTATCAAATAACTTAAGGTTCCTTATTCCTTCTATCTTCACCTTATCTCCATTGGCTATTATTACATTCCCTAAGGCAGACCTAACATCACTAATATGATTCCTATAACTAATCATATGATGACTAGCTCCTGAATCTATTATGACTGGCTTAGAAATAAGGGAATGTGTACCAGACTTTCTAGAGGAGATAATCGCTTTGGCTGCTTTGATCAGTGGCTCTATATCACTCATCTTGATGGGAACATCATTGATCACTGCCTTGTTCCAATCTTTTCCTCGATTGGACTCACTCGCGAGAGCATAATACATGGATTTTCTTCCAAGACTTCTTGCTCAATTTGCTTTAGCTTGTTGGCGTCACGCTTGAGATTTGAGATTCCTGAGCCTGGTTCTTTTATGGGCTATCTTCTGTTTGCTTCTATTTCCTCCATATACCAGCCACGTCCTCTCCTTCTTCTTATGCATATCCTTTCTATGATGAACCATTTTCTTCTCTTCCTTTAAAAGTGTGTAAGCTCCTTGTTTTCTTTGAACTAGAGAACACACCTCCTCTTGATTTGGAAGCTTGGATTCTCTTAGGATATGCTTTATAAGCTGGTTGTAAGATGGATTCAAATTCAAGAGAAGACTAAAAACCTTGTCTTGTTCATATATTTCCCTTATAACCTCTGGGTCTAAGGAGAAAGGTATAAGCACATCCAGCTCTGCCCATAAGCTTCTGAACTTGCCAATATATTTATTGAACTCCACTTCCTCCCGGGTGAGGTTGTTGATAATCCTCTTGACTTCAAACACACAACTAAGGTTGGAGAGATTACCATAAAACAGTTTGCAGACTCTTCCATAGATACTTTTCGGTTTCACAGTGTGAGTAAGCCTCCAAAATTGATTCTGAGAGAGAGAGTTGTGTTAGAATTATGAAAGTATGATGACAAAAAAAGAGAATGGTCGAGTTTGGTTGAGTTTGAGTGAAGAACAAGAGAGATGAACTCAAGAACACATTTCTGGACATAATAGAGAGAGATAGAGAGAGAGAGAGATTATAGAGAGAAAGAAGGATTATAAATCATTACTTCATTTCATGCTTGTTTACATAATATAAAGAGATAAGTTAGAGACATTCAGAAGAAAACAAAAAGGAAACATTAAAATATGTTGCTTCTGGTCTATGAAAGTGACAACACCTCCAGCAGCTCTATTGCTTATCAAGACATGCGACTCTTTTAAATTCACGGGTCCATATTGCTCCCCAACGGTCTTTTAAGTTTCCAAAAGTGTAGCTTGGTCTAAAAGGCTTCCTTGCCTTGTTGTCCAAGTCATTGGTCAGACTAGAAACCTTGTGATTTAAGTATGTACGGAATTACTTGTAGAGCAAGTTGATGAATTCTCTTCTTTTCCATTTGTCCTCTTAGTCTCTCTTTTGGATCTTCATCTCAATAATACCCCTCAAGCTTGACCATAGGGGTGGTCAAGCTTGAAAAGATGAAGAACTTCCCTCATTAAAACTTTGGTGTGCAAAACACATTGGGACAAAAACACACTAAGGAAAAAGAGTACAAGCCTCCATGTTAGGAGAGCTAGTGAGATGTGAGGTCTATGAGTCCCAACTTATAATGGGTGAACTCACAGACTTTGGCGCTTGTGCCTTGGTGAAAATGTCAGCAAGCTAGTCTTCACTTCTTATGTAGCAAGGTAGAATGATTTGCTTCTCCATAGCTTGTCTGACCTTGTGGCAGTCTACTTCAATGTGTTTGGTCCTTTCATGAAAAACTGAGTTTCTGGCGACGGGAATGGCCGCCTGGTTGTGACATTGCATTGTGATGGGTGATTTTGTCTCGATTCCCAAGTTCCCAAGGAACCCCTTGATCCATATCAAGTCATTGGTGAGCTTTCTCATAGCTCTATACTCTGCCTCAGCGCTTGAACATGATACAACTTTCTCCTTCTTGCTTTTCCAAGTCACCAAATTGCCTCCAATGTACCCCCCGATCCATATCAACTAATTTTCCATGTACAATACCCAGTAGTTGATTTCCTATCAACCCTATCTCCTGCCCAATCAGCATCACAATATCTAGTGATCTCAGTGCTTCCCTTGCACCAAATACAAACACCTTGACCCAGGAGTTTCTCTCAAGTATCTCAAGATCCTCTCCACCATGTTTCAGTGATGAATCTCAGGAGCTTGCATGTGCTGACTGAGTTTTTTCACAGCAAAAACCAATATTTGGCCTTGTGATAGTTAAGTAAATGAGTTTCCCAAACATCATCATATACTTCTTGACATCTCTAAATGGATTATCCTCAAACTCCCCTTCTCCCAGAACCTTGTAGCCATCTTCAAGTGTAGTCTATGCAGTCCTTCCTCCAAGATCACCTGCCTCAATGAGTAGATCAACGACTTATATTTTTTTGAGATAAGAACAGCCCCTCTTTAGATAGGCATATCTCAATCCCTAGAAAATACTTTAGTTCACCCAAGTCTTTAATATCAAAAGAAGATTTGAGAAAGCTTTGGTTAAGGAGATACCTTCCTTATCACTTCATGTGATGATAATGTCGTCCACATAGATTAGTATAACCACAATGCCTTGTTGACTAGTGAGAGTAAAGAGAGTGTGATCAGCTTCAAACTTGATGAACCCTTTTCCATTGAGTATTGTACTAAGCTTATGGTACCAAGCTCTTGGTGATTTCTTTAACCAGTAGATTGTTTTCTTCAATCGCAAGACATTCCCTGGTTTGACAAGGTGTTCTAGGCCAGGAGGTGGTCTCATGTATACCTCATCTTCCAGTTCACCTTGTAGGAAAGCATTTTTGACATCCATTTGTCATAGATCCCATTCCAAGTTGACTATCAATGAGAGAACAATCCTTATGGTGTGGAGCTTGGCCACTGGAGCAAATGTATCAAGGTAATCCTCCCATAGACCTGAGTAAAACCCATTGCAACGAGTCTTGTCTTTTTCCTTTCTGGTTTTCCATTGGCTAGCTATTTGATGGTGAAGAGCAAGCGGCTTGACACAGCTTTCTTGCCTTTGGGAAGCTCAGCTTCATACCAGGTATCATTCTTGATCATAGCATTGATCTCATCTCCAACTGAGTCTTTCCACTCTTCATCTTCTATTGCTTCTTCATATGATCTTCGAATGTATTCCTGGTCCAACTCCATGATGAAAGCTTGATGTTCTTCTGGATACTGAGCAAGAGAGCGCACTGCACTTATTGGATGAGCCACTGCTTCAGCATTGAAGTACACTCTTGTGTTAATCCAGTTTGTGTAGGTTTTTTTATCCTAGTACTCCTTCTTAGGAGCTGAACCTGGTCGTCCTGTTCCATTCCCTGCTCTTCTTCCTCATGAACCAGTGCAGTTCCAGCTTCTTGTTCTTCAACACCATCCTGATCATGAACTTCAGGTTCTTGTTCATTGCCCCCTTCAGGATCAGGATCAGTGAATTCTTCAGCCTCTTGTTCAGTTTCTTGAGGAGATGTAGCTTCTCTGCTCGCCTCCTTTTTCTTAGATAAACTGATTCCCAGACTCTCCACAATTATTCTCAGGTTATTAGCCTTGTCAGATGCCACTAATAGATCTTTGAGCTCATTCCAATTCTTCTCAGCATAGAAACCTTTTCCTTCCATAAATTTTACATCTCTGGATACAAGAACTCTTCTTGTTTCAGGATTATAACACTTGTATCCTTTTTGTGTAGAGGAGTATCCAATGAAGATATGCTTCATGCTCTTTGATTCTAGCTTGTTTCATTGTTCTCTTAGTATCAATACAAAGCAGGCACATCCAAACACTCTTAGGTGATGAATATATGTCATGGTTTGGTTCAACACTTCATAAGGAGAGACATCCTTCACCACCTTGGTAGGGATCCGGTTGATGAGATAGCATGTTGTAACCACAACATCACTCCCAAGCCTTTTAGGAACATTGGCATGGAACATCATTGATCTAGCCACCTCCATGAGATGCCTATTCTTTCTCTCAACCACTCCATTTCTCTGAGAAGTATAAGGACAGCTTGTCTGGTGGACTATGTCATGCTTTGCTAGATGACTCTTGAATGCATGGCTTGTATACTTTCCTCCATTGTCTGACCTCAGTACCTTCACATTAGCTTTAAAGTGGTTAGTGACATAATATTGAAAGTTCATAAACGCATCTAACACACGATCCTTAGAAGGCAGCAAAGTAAACCAAGTGTATTTTGATTTCTCATCTATAAAGGTGAAAAATACTTATGGTTTTCCCTAGACATACATGGAGAAGTCCAAATATCAGAGTGAACTAAGTCAAAACATTTTCATAGATAGTAACTAATGTTGGAAACACAGATTTGCAATGCTTTCCTAAGATGCATGCTTCACATTCCATGTGGCTAAATGACATGTCAGGCAGTATAAGTTGTAATGCATGAATGTGTGGATGTCCTAGTCTAGCATGCCAAGTACTGCTATTACATAGATTAGTTCTGGTCATGCATAAAGGAGTAGAAATAAAGGGATAAGAAAGCTTAGTCTTTTGGAGATAGTATAAACCATCTTTACTGTTTCCTTCTCCAATCACCTTCCCCGTCTTAAGGTCCTGAAACTCAACATCATTAGGCCTAAAAACCACCTGACAATTCAGGTCAACCCAGGGCCTTCTTGACTGGAAGTAAGTTAGAAGCAAAATCAGACATATAGAAGGTAGTGAATTCTCTATCAAACAAATAAAGGTTTCCTATTCTTTTTATCTTCACGTTATCTCCATTGGCTATTTTTACATTCCCTAAGAAAGGCCTAACATCACTAATAAGATTCCTATCACTAATCATATGATGACTAGCTCCAGAATCTATTATAATTGGCTTAGAAAAAAAGGAATGTGTACCAGACTTTCTATAGGAGATAATGGCTTTGGCTGCTCGTATTAGTGGCTCTATATCACTCATCCTTATGGGACCATCATTGATGACAGCCTTGTTCCAACTGTTTCACCCATTAGATTCACTCAATAAGAGAGAGTACATGGACTTTCCCTCCAAGATTTCTTGCTCAGGTTCCTTTAACTTCTTGGCATCATGTTGATTTCTGAATTTGGTTATTTTATAAGCTAACTTCTGCTTGCTTCTATTGTATCCATATACCAGCCACGTCCTATCTTTCTTCTTCTGCTTATCATTCCAATGTGAACTGCTTTCTCTTCTTCCTTGAAGAGTTTTTGTGCTCCTTGCTCTCATTGGACCAGAGAACACACATCTTCTAGGTTTGGAAGATTTACATCTTTTAAAATATGCTTTATGAGATGGTTGTAGGATGGATTGAGGTTCAGGAGTAGACTGAAAACCTTACCCTGCTCATATCTTTCCCTTATGACCTATGGATCTAAGGAGAAAGGTCTAAGCTCATCAAGCTCTGCCCACAGGCGTCTGAACTTGCCAAAATACTGATTGAACTCCACTTCCTTCTGGTTCAGGTTGTTGATAATCCTCTTGACTTCAAAAACATGGCTCAGATTGGAGAGATTCCCATACACAGATTTAAGACTCTCCCATAGATCTTTGGCGGTTTCAAAATGTGAGTAAGCCTCCAATATTGGCTCTGAGAGAGAGTTGTGGATGATCTCAAGTGCTTTCTGGTCTTCTCTGACCCAATTGTCTTCACCTATCAGACTAATCGCCTGACTATCTTCTTGAGTCATCCTCTTTGAAGATTCAGCCTTCATGATGTGGCCGTCCCAAAGTCCATGACTTTCCAAGGTAACTCTGGCCACTCTTGACCTTACCAAGTAGTTGGAACCATCAAGGGTTACTGGAATAACACTTATTTTCTTCATTTCCATGTCTGGATTTCTTTTACCCAATGGTTAAAGCTATTATTCAGTGGGTAAAGATGAAGAACACATATATTTTTAAAATAAGCAGCAAAATGTGATTTGCAGATGGAAATAGGGAAATTAAGAGAGTAAACAGATAAGAAATGGAGTTCAGGAACTTAGATGCTCTGAGAGTGTATAACACAAAGAATTTTGGAAGAGAAACATAGTATAACAGAGTAAAACAGAGCAAAACAACAAAAAAAAAAACAGAGAAAGACCAGAGTAGACTTTGCGGAATATAGAGAAGGTTAGGAGCTTAATGCTCTGATACCATGTTAGAATTATGAAAGTATGATGAGAATAGAAGAGAATCTTCGAGTTTGGTTGAGTTTGAATGAAGAACAAGAGAGATGAACTCAAGAACATACTTCTGGACATAATATAGAGAGATAGAGAGAGAGATTATAGAGAGAAAGGAGGATTCGAAATCCTTACTTTATTTCATTCTTGTTTACATATTCATAAAGGCACAAGAGAGAGACATTCAGAAGAAAACAAAGAGGAAACATTAAAATAAGTTGCTTCTGGTCTGTGAAAGTGACTTCACCTCCAACTGCTCTATTGCTTAGCAAGACATGTGATTCTTTCAAATTCAACTTGTCACAGGTCCATTTTGCTCCCCAACGGTCTTCTAAGTCTACAGAAGTGTAGCTTGGTCGATAATGCTTCCTTGCCTTGTCTTCCAAGTCATTAGGTCAGACTAGAAACCTTGTAATCCAAGTATGTACGAAATTACTTGTAGAGCAAATTGATGAGTTCTCTTCGTTTCCATTTGTCCTCTTAGTTTCTCTTTTGGTTCTTCATCTTACTAAGTTGTGGATGATCTCAAGTGCTTGTTGGTCTTCTCTGACCCACTTTTCTTCATCCTTCAGACTAATTGCCTAACCATCCTCTTGAGTCATCCTCTTTGAAGCTTCAGCCTTGCATGATAAGGCTGTCCCAAAGTCCATGACTTCCAAAGGTAACTCTGGCCAATCTTAACTATAGTAAGTAGTTAGTACCCTCAAGGGTTACTGGAATCAATTTTATTCTTTCTATTTCCATGGTTGGATTTGTTTTATCCACTAGATAACAGAATGAAGAACACATAAATTTTAAGGTGAAAAAAACATAGTAGATTTGCGGAATATAATGAGTTTGAGGAGCTTAAAGCTATGATACCATGTTAGAATTCTGAAAAAATGAGGAGAATAGTTGAGTTTAAGTGAGATTTGGGTGAAGAACAATGAAGAACAGAGTAAGAACAAGAGAGTTAATTTCTGGACACTTTAGAGAGAGAGAGGAGATAGAGTAACGAATTTGGAGACTAAGAGAGAGAAGGGAGATAATTCTCCGTGCCTTTCATTTCTGAGTGTATACAATATATAGACATTAGCATACAAGAGGACAAAAGTAATAAAAAACAATGTAATTCAAATCTGTCACAAGGAGACAAGGGGATGAAAGTGACATGACCTAATTGCTCTCTCATCTTATCTTCACATGTGATCTTTGTTTGTTCTTGCTCCCAACGGTCTTGTGAGTCTCTGAGCAGTCAGGAAGGTGTGTAGAAAACCTCCAATGGATATATGATCAATCAGACTTTCATGCTTGAAGTCCAAGGCAAGTTTTGGTTGTGTGGGACCATCTGTATGGACAAGACCATTCTGAACCATCTTCTTGCTCTTGTTTAGATCAATGACCCTCTCTTATTTATTTCTTCATCTCAATACTTTCACCCACACCTCAAACCTTCCAAGTTCAGATGAACCATGGACATGTAGGTTCAAGGAACTAGCTCAGGTTCCTTGGTTGTCAGTTAACGCCCTAAACTTTAATAAGAGCTTGTTTAATTTTTTTAAGTTGTTCCTTGTTGTGTGTGTTTTGTTCTAGGAGTTTTCTAGCAAGGTTTTGTTTAGTTCTTGTCCTAGATTAATTGTTTGTGTTGTTTCTGGTCTAGGTGAGTTGTTTTGCACCAGCTTTGTGTCTTGTTGCATTGCTAGTGTCTAGGAGAGTTTCCTGGTCTTGTAATGCATTCATAAATTGTTTAGGTTGATTAGATGAGTTGTCTAATCTCTGTTTTTTTTGGTATTTAATCTTGTTGTTGCTTAAATGTCCATAAAAATAACCTGAATGCCTTGTAAGTTATGAGTTATCATTCCTATACATAAGGAATGGAGCTGTTAGGAAATCTCATTGTCGACCACAGCTGCCAGCATCTTCTTGTCTTCTTTCATATATCATTTTTTTATGTTTTCTATACTCTATTATTTGTTTAATCACATGCAAGTTGTACCCCAAGCTATAAAGCCACCATTGTACACGATTTTAGACTCTGAAAGATTTGCAGAGTTTATGGTTGTGTAAGTGAGAGAAACCCCAATGGGGAAGATGAGAGCTTGATATTGTCTAAATGAGAGTGAGACTGATGAGAGAGAGAGAGATAGAGAGAGAGAGAGAGAGTAAAAGAGAGACTTAGAGTTTAGGGAGAGTAGAGAGAGAGACTAAGAGACTAATGAAAAAGAAAGGGGAAAACCCTACATTCAGCTTAATGTTATTACTCGCCAATACTCCCTTTAAATAAGGAAATGAAAATACATTAGGGTTTACAAGGAATTCAACAAGCATGTGAACTCAAGGTAAGAAGGGAGCTTTATTTCGAATTGTGTGGCTGAGAGTATTCACATGCTTGCACAGCCTGGATCAGTCTGGCCAAGCCTAAGGATTACTTGGCCAGGAACTATCCAACAATGCCAATGCACCAGGCTAGTGATCTGTCCAAGTTAATGCTCGCCTTATCCATTCTGGATCAGCATCTTTGACTGGCATATCCCTTAAGCATCTTATTCACACGTTAAGCAACAAGAGCATCTCGCCAGATGCTTCCCACCAAGGTTTGACCATGAGAGTGTACAGATTAGGGTTTCCGTACACTTTTCGCTGCAACTTTGCACAAACACAAAACATGCGTAAATGGTCGAATGTGAAGTTTCTGGGTCGACCTCGTTTGTACGGTATGGACAACCAGAACTTTACAAATTGACCATTTGCCTCCAAAATTCACCCAAGTCTTCTTCCTTCATTGTTAACCCTTCCTGAACCCCTTTATAGCTCACCATTTCCTTATGGACCTTCCTTAGTTCTGGACAGAACTTCTACAATGGTTTGGTCCTTTCTTTGCACAATAACCTTTAGAGATTGATTATCACTTCAGGTTTAACACTCCCCCTCAAGCTTGACTCTATAGATCATCAGTCAAGCTTGGAACCCTGAAGTCACTCCTCATTAAAAACCTTATCAAAGAAAACGCTCTTTAGGGATAAAACCTTGATAAGGAAAAGAGTAAGATCAGCCATGGCCTAAGGATTGGCCATTGAGTTCTTTGTGTCTTAATCAGTTATGTGGACACAAAGAATTCTGGATCATGGCCTAACTGGTGAGGTAATGATCTACACATCTTGCACACACATCAACCTTATCTTTGCCTCTTCATAGACCCGTTTGAGTCTCCCCCTCTCAACTGACTTCACAGCCATCTTAGAGAAGCTAGGAAACGACCTTAATCATCTTCAGAGAGGCTCAAGCCTTGGTACTCTTCAAATCAGCCAGATCTTGGTATCTCCCCCTTTCACCTATCATCCTGATAGGTTCAAGTGCTCGGACACACCAGATCTTCCTTGATAGAGTCACCGGTACCTGATACATCATTCGAGAAGTTTATCAGTCCTCAAGAGATAAACCTATCATGATTGTATATAAAGATTAGATTATGTTTACTCCCTTGTGTAAATGGTGAGGAGTAGCGTGTTTTGAAATCGTGAGTTGAATCTGAGTAAAGGATGAAAAATAAAAGATTGAGACTTTAAGAGGTTTAGAATTAATAACCCATTTTGGCTTAAACGAGAGAGACTAAGAGATATAGAAATGAGTAGCTTGATTATTATCACTCGACATAGGTTACAATATATAGAGGAAGGACTAGGGTAACATAAGAATAAGGTTTCAACAGATAGTGGACTAAGCATGCGGAGTCAAGGCTCGTTTAGACGCCTAATTCAAACGCTTCGTCGATCAGCCTTCCTTTTTTAGCCACATGTGTCAGCTTGTCAACCGCGCT
The DNA here is from genome assembly GCA_905132765.1 of Moricandia arvensis. Taxonomy (NCBI): domain Eukaryota; kingdom Viridiplantae; phylum Streptophyta; class Magnoliopsida; order Brassicales; family Brassicaceae; genus Moricandia; species Moricandia arvensis. The sequence goes on from CAJHQP010003009.1 coordinate 18,690, forward strand.
TCCTTATCCGTGTATGAAGCTTGAATCGGAGTGGTAAGTGGTAAATGTAACTTCAGGTTGAGTGACATTTACCCCGGGTAACTTTCGACCTTGATCATTCGGGTCGACCATTGTACGGAATGTATGGCCTTTCTGTACGGCCTTGTACGGACACCCTTCCAAACCTTATCTACTCCTTCAGTCTTACTATATCAACAATTAAACACCTCTATTCAACACTCCCCCTCAAGCTTGACCAAGGGAACCGGTCGAGCTTGGATGGCATGAGATCTTCCTCATTAAAAACCTTGTTAGAAAAAAATCCTCCTTAGGGATAAAACCTCAACAAGGAAAAGAGTAACAACCCCATGGAAAGGGGGTGAACATCGTTTGGTGAGGTCTATGAGTCCAAGTCTGGTGTGATGGACTCAATAGTCTTCTGCCTAGCTGCCTTAACGAACACATCAGCTAGTTGATCTTCACTTCTTGTATAGCAAGGTAGAATGTTTCCAGATAAAATCATTTGCCTCACCTTATGGAAATCGACTTCAATATGCTTCATTCGTTCATGGAACACCGAGTTTGATGCAATGTGGATGGTTGTCTGGTTGTCACAATGCATTTTTATGGGTGTGGTCTGCTTATTCCCCAAGTGCTTCAGTATGCTTTTGATCCATACTAGCTCGTTTGTAAGCTTCAACATTTCTCTATACTTAACTTTTGCACTAGAGCATGAGACAACCTTTTGTTTCTTGCTCTTCCAAGTGACCAAGTTCCCACCAATAAAGGTGCAATACCCAGTATTCGACTTCCTATCTCCAGCCCAATCCGCATCACAATACCCAACCACCTCAGTTCTCTCATTGCATCCCATCCAAACTCCTTGGTCTGGTGATCCATTCAGGTACATGAGTAGACGGTTCACCATGTTCCAATGATGTTCCTTTGGTCCTTGCATATGTTGAATTCCCTGGTTCACATAAAAACATATCTCAGGTCGTGTTATAGTCAAGTAAATCAACTTACCAACAAGCTTTCGATAAAGCTTTGCATCTTGGAATGCTTGTCTTCTATCTCCCCCTCACGTGGAACTTTGTATCCATCTTCCAAGGGTGTCTTGAGTGTCTTTCCTCCTTGTATACCTGCATCCTTCAAAAGATCAAGTGTATACTTTCTTTGAGACAAGAATAAACCTTCCTTGGATCTACATATCTCTATTCCAAGGAAGTATTTCATCTCTCCCAAGTCTTTAATTTCAAACACAGATTTTAGATAATCCTTAGTAGCTTGGATACCTTCTTTGTCACTTCCAGTAATGATGACATCATCAACATACACTAGAAGAACAATAATACCTGAGGGAGTAATGAGAGTGAAGAGAGTGTGGTCGAGTTTAGATTTCTTGATGCCTCTCTCATTCAAGGTGGTGCTCAGTTTGTTGTACCATGCCCTTGGCGCCTGTTTGAGACCATAGATACCTTTCTTCAGTTTTAGAACATTCCCTTCCTTCACCAAGTGTTCTAGCCCAGGAGGAGGATACATGTAAACCTCATCTTCAACTTCCCCTTGAAGGAACGCATTCTTAACATCCATTTGCCAAATTCCCCACTTAAGGTTCACTGCCACTGATAGCACTATTCTGATGGTGTGAAGCTTTGCAACCGGAGCAAAGGTATCTAGATAGTCTTCACCATAGGTTTGAGTAAACCCTCTTGCCACCAATCTGATCTTCTTCTTATCTATCTTCCCATTTGAAAGATACTTGAATGTGAAGATCCATCTACTATATACTGCCTTCTTTCCTCTTGGTAGTTCACTCTCATACAAAGTATCATTCTTGATCATTGCAGTTGCTTCAGCACCCACTGACTCCCTCCATTCTTTGTCCTTCATTGGTTCCTCACATGACTGAGGAATATAGCTGTCATCCAGTTTTATCATGAAGATACGATGCTCTTTAGGATAGAGTGAGTGAGCAGGATACTTGGGGTGGATGTTGTACTGCTTGAGCATTATAATACACACTGCTGTTCACCCAGTTGGTCGGAGGATTCATGATCCTGGTGATCCTCTTGAGTTGTTGTTCTATTGTCGGTTACTGATTTTGGTTCTAACCATTTCCCTCGTGCACTGATCCTTCTCCATCTTCATTTACCATTTCTTCCTCTTGTTCCATACTTTGATCATGAGAACCTGAGTCTTCAGCTACTTCTCCTTGGTAGTTCCCTTCAAGGTTCCCCTCAGGTTCATTTCCGTTTTCATGGTCGAAGTGTGGAGCTTGACTGTGACAACCCGTCCCATGGAACCCAGGCTCACAGCGCTGCAGCGTATCGACCCCAACCCCTCCATTATGAGTTCTTATTAACTCAATAATTGGGTGGTTGTAGTGACTCGAACCTAGGTCCTCACCCTTTAACTGCACTCCCACAAGACAAGCTTTCACCAATGCGATGATGGCATATAGCTAAACCATAAACCCCACATTTTCTCATAAGGATATACATACTCTGCGTCGATAGAACAGTATGTCTCTGTACCCCCGCCCACCACATCGGCGTCGAATGCAAACTTCTCTGCACCACGCACTAAACAATCTGCGTCAATAGCCCAGATGTCTCTGAACCCCCGCCCACCACATCTTCGTCGATAGCTCGAGCATCCCCGAACCCCCGCCCTCCACATAGTCCCTACTTTATATATATATATATATTTATCATCATTTAACATCATACAATCCATACAAGGTTGAATCCTCTAGATCCCTAATTTCCGTTTAAAATCAATATCCTAACTATCAAGCAAGATTCGGTTCAAGCAGACGAAACATGTTTCGACGCTAAACTACAATAGAAAGAATTCTACACTAGTAACGGGATTTAAGGAATAGAACCTCACATTTGCCAATATCAATATCGAGAAACGAGAAACGGATCGGAAAACAAACGAGATCACTTGATCACCAAGAAAGCTAAGGTTTCGCCATGGATCTCGACTTCTCACCACGCTACACCATATCAGAAATTATTAACGAGACCAGAAATATATTATTTTTAAGAATTATATTAATATTAAGAAATATATCAAGCTAGGGTAAAATATTACTTGCAGCAAAAGAAACATGGAAAGAGCCTTCCCATATTCATGGGTTCTCACGCTTGACCAAACTACAAGATTAGGGATTATCACTTAAAAAGATTGCTCATATGCTTCTCACCATTATCACGTCTCGGCTTCTCACCATCATCACGTGAGGAGCAATAAAAAGAATGAGCATGCATAGACATAAAACCATGACATAAGTTCACGGGTAACCACAAAGGTGGCAAACGATTAATCAAATGTAAGAGAGGAACCTTGGTGCGCAAGAAAGAGGTAAATCTTGCTCTTGATCTCACGCTTCTCCTTGGTTAAATATCCCCGGTGACATGAGGTGCCCCATCGGTGAGTCACCACTGATGGTCGTGTGGATCAATGATGGTGACGGTGACTCGGTTTCGGTGGTGATGAGATGCTGTAGCTCCTTCGCTCGTCTCTCCTCCATGTCTATCTCAGCGCTACACAACACCAACAAGAGCAATGATGGTGTAACATCCCGAGTTGTGATATATGAAAAAAGCATAAGAGAATTTATTTGGCTACCTATGTCCCCAAAGTTGACTTACCTTTTCCGTCACACATCCATTTAGAACTCCAGGGTTAAGCATGCTTATGCTGGAGTAGTTAAAGGATGGGTGACCTATCGGGAAGTGATTCGCGATACTGTGCGAGTGAGGCCAAAACACGGGTAAAGGTCGGGTGGTGATTGCAGGGTCAGTAAACAAATATTTCGAGCCTTAGAAAAATTAACGCATGGCCGTCGGACGGGATGGGGCCCATGGGCCGAGAGAGCAGGTGTGGGTGGCCCATTAGCCGTGGGCGGTCGGGGCGTACAAGTGGTATAAGAGCTGGTTAGCCGTCTCAGTTCTGACCACAGAGGCGTCTTGAGACCTGTTGTGGGGCGCAACGAGGACGTTGCGTTCTTTGAGAGGGGGTGAATTGTAACATCCCGAGTTGTGATATATGAAAAAGGCTTAAGAGAATTGATTTCGCTACCTATGTCACCAAATTTGACTTACCTTTTCCGTCACACAGCCATTTAGAACTCCAGGGTTAAGCATGCTTATGCTGGAGTAGTGAAAGGATGGGTGACCTATCGGGAAGTGATTCGCGATACCGTGCGAGTGAGGCCAAAACACGGGGAAAGGTCGGGTGGTGATTGCAGGGTCAGTAAATAATGATTTCGATACTTAGAAAATTAACGCACGGCCGTCGGACGGGATGGGGCCCATGGGCCGAGAGAGCGGGTGTAGGTGGCCTATTAGTCATGGGCGGTCGGGGCGTTACAGATGGCTACATGGACATCAGCTACAATGGACCCTATGGTGATAGAGATGGTGGTTGCGTCTCGCCGCTGCGTCTCATCTTGTCTTCTCCGACACAAACACATACGTGAATAACAGAAGTGACACATGTGGTGAGCAAGAGAGATGGGAGGGAGATGATAAAGGAGATGAAGCAACGAGAGGTTTATAAAACTTAGATTTCTCTTGCAACAAAAGATGCGGCTAGGTTAAACTGAGGAATGATATATATATATATATATATATATATATATATATATATATATATATATATATATATATATATATATGTATATGAATACATGGTTAGGGTTAGAAAATTAACGGTTTAATAAAAAATTAATGAAAAGAAAATAATAAACCGGTTTAGGAAAATCCGGGTCGTTACAATTCTTCCCCACTAAACCGGAATTCGTCCCGAATTCTAGGTAGAACCCGAAAAACATCAACGGATACAAAGGAAAGAATAATACGAGATAAGAAACAAATAAGGTCTTCCAATGCAATAAAATAAGAAATGCTAACGACTAACTGAATAAGACTAAAAGTGTCAGTTTTTTTTTTTTTTTGAAAATTCACAATCCCATACAACATTTGAAAGTCATTGAAAACCGTTAAAACCGAGTCCCCACAGATCGGCATCCCGGGTCGGAGCCGGGACGGAACCCGCTCTGATACCAAATTGTAAAACCCATATTTTCATAAATAATAAAATAAATATGAATTTCTGAAAGCTCCATTTATTAAATTCTCAAACGTCAATCTCAACACCATAAATCTAACAATAAAATAAATAGTTCGAATAAATATCGATAACAGCATAAATCCATAAGTATAAAAAAGAAAGAAAAGAACGCCCAAAAAGCACCGGCCCGAAATGATCACTCATGATCGTCAGTCTCACCTGAAAGGAGTAACGAAGAAGGGGTGAGTAACAGGGGAGTCACTCAGTGAGTTATGTGATGCTAGACACACAAACCACTGACTAAGTAAATAGAACTCCCACTATGGAAGTTTAACTCTAACATGAACAATCACAACGCCTAGAGCATCACACAAAACATACAATGCGATGATAGCATATAGCTAAACCATACAGCCCGCATTTCCTCATAAGGATATACATACTCTGCTTTAGTACAATATGTTTTTGTACCTCCGCCCACCACATCGGCATCGAATGAAAACGTCTCTGCACCACGCACTAAACAATCTGTGTCGATAGCCCAGACGTCTTTGAACCCTTGCCCTCCACATCTACGTCGATAGCGCGGGCATCCCCGAACCCCCGCCCTCCACATAGTCCCTACTTTATATCTATATATATATTTATATATTTATCATCAATTAGCATCATACAATCCAAAAAAATTGAATCCTCTAGACCCCTAATTTCCGTTTACAATCAATATCCTAATTATCAAGCAGGATTCGGTTCAAACAGACGGAATATGTTTTGACACTAAACTACGATATAAATAATTCTATACTAGTAACGGGATTTACGGAATAGACCCTCACCTTTACCAATATCAATATCGAGAACGAGATTACTTGATCACCAAGAAAGCTAAGGTTTCGCCATGGATCTCGACTTCTCACCACGCTACACCATATCAGAAATTAGTCAAAAAAACCATATATATATTAATATTAAAAATAACATTAATATTAATAAATATATAAAGCTAGGATTTATGGAAAATATTACTTGCGGCAAAAGAAACAGGGAAAGAGACATCCTATATTCATGGGTTCTCACGCTTGACCAAACTACATGATTAGGGATTATCACTTAAAAAGATTGCTCTTATTCTTCTTACCATTATCACGTCTCGGCTTCTCACCATCATCACGTGAGGAACAATAAAAAGAATGAGCATGCATAGACATAAAACCATGACATAAGTTGACGGGTGACCACAAAGGTGGCAGACGATTAATCAAATGGAAGAGAGGTACCTTGGTGCGCAAGAAAGAGGTAAATCTTGCTCTAGATCTCACGCCTCTCCTTGGTTAACCACACGACATAATCTTTGACAACACGACAACGTCCCCGGTGACATGAGATGCCCCATCGGTGGGTCACCACTGATGGTCGTGTGGATCAGTGACGGTGATGGTGAGACGGTGTCGGTGGTGATGAGATGCTGCAGCTCCTTCGCTCGTCTCTCCTCCATGTCTAGCTCAGCCCCGCTACACAACACCAACAAGAGCAATGATGGCTCCATGGACATCAGCTACAATGGACCCTGTGGTGATAGAGATGGTGATTGCGTCTCGCCGCTGCATCTCATCTCATCTTCTCCGACACAAACACATACGTGAAGAACAAAAGTGACACATGTGGTGAGCAAGAGAGATGGGAGGGAGATGATAAAGGAGATGAAGCAACGAGAGGTTTAGAAAACTTAAATTTCTCTTGAACAAAAGATGCGGCTAGGTTAGACTGCCGAAGGAGATATATATATATGTGTATATGAATACACAGTTACGGTTAGAAAATAAACGGTTTAATAAAATTTAATGAAAAGAAAATAATAAACCAGTTGAGGAAAATCCGGGTCGTTACAAAACGATGCATGCTACTACTAAACAAATGCATATGGACCAACATGAGAGAGTGACACTCAAATCTAGATGCGGTTAGCCTAACCATATGAAACTACACTAAACTAACAATGCATGCAAGAATCTAAACTAAAACAATGAACCTACATGAGAGAGTGAAACTCAAATCTACATGCGGTTAACAAACAATGCAACTACACTACACAAACAATGCATGCAAGTAAACTAACAACCTAAAACACAAGCAATCTAACAACCTAAACAAGACAAAGCAATAAACATAAGTAAACACTCAAGTATGTGGACTACCAACTCCCCATACACACACAAACAAACCGCAATGTGGTTCCGTCTGATGAACCCCACGGGTTAAAGTCTTCAACCTGCAAACACACGGTTAGTAACAAAAAACAAACACACACACAGAGGAAACCCACCTAGGTCTTCACACGGCACAAGACAGCTCCAAAAGAAACTGTAAACCCAAGGGTTAAATTAAACAGTTTAAGAGAAAGGTTAAGGGTTTAAAAGAAAGGGATGGAACCTAAACTAAACAACTAAGGTCTTACCACCTCTCCTAGCAAGCTTCAAGGGTTCCTAGACTAAAGGTTAACACACGGATAAAAAAGGTTTACACTTACCTCACAACACTCAGAAGGTTTTCTAGGTTTTGGGTACTTTCTCTCTCAAGAAAGAACTACAAGAACGACTGAGAGAGAAAGCTTTTGGGGGTTTCTGAGTTCTAAAACACAACCAAGGGGTACTATTTATTTCCAGTGTAGTGGGTGTGAACACATGACACTTGGTTTTACACTTGTGTTAAAAATAAGCTCAAAAACCATGCATGATTGAAAATGCCATCTATTAGCTCCTTTATGTCCCATCTTCTAGAAGAACTTCCACTATCCAGTCCTCATTAAGTGTAAGAAATCTCAACTTAAAAATTAATCTCCAAGGTTAGTTGCCACCACACCAAAAATTAGCTCCTAAATGGCCTTATAGCATAACACATACCAAATATAATCCTTAGGCATTTATCCCTAGCTCAAATAGACCACTTGCTGATGTATATGAGCCACTGCATGGGCGCTTTCGTGCCTGACATGTTTCCAATAGCTCACTCCTTCATTCCCAAATCGGCAAAAATGAGCCCATAAGGCTATCTTGGTCTTCAATCTTCTAAACTCTTTTCCTTATGCTCCAGCCCAATACATTACTCTTATTTGGTCTTATATGAAGCTTAGATGTCGTGGGTTTTAAGAAATAAACCCATTCTTGGCCTAAACCTCATTTACTATTTTGTAGTCCATTATGGGAACAAAAGGTATCTTGATGTCATCTTATCCCTTAAACATATTTCGGCCACTCCTTCTTCACCATAAGACTCCTTAATTTCTTACCTATCATGTCCATTTTTGATGGAAATTGGTCTCCTACACATGGCATGCTCTTATTGGTCGACTAGATTGGTTATGTGGACCAATAGGACCATTCTCTCTCTTTTGAGTTTTGTTGACTTTTGACCTTTGAGTTGACCACTTCCAAAATTTGAGGATTTGATTTGAATACTCCTTTGAACTCCTTTACCATGCTTCCACAACTTGATTTGGCTTCCTTAGCTCTTGGTTAGTCCATTTTGACCATATCGGCTAAAATGACCTCCTTCTAGACCATCTCCATTTTGGCTTGACCCATCTCCTTTTGGTCTCGACCATAAGTCTTCTTTTAACCCATATAGATGACTGAGATGAAGACTTACTTGTTTGGAAAACTTTGAATTTTCACCATACTTGGTCTTGTCCATTTCGAGGCTACAGTTATGTCTTCTCGTCCATCTCTAGTTTCCACTCGACCATTCCTCCAGTTGCTTCAACCGAACCTCTATTCAAGTCTCCATAAGGCTTCTTCACACTTGGTTGGCTTGATCCACGTCCGTTGACTTACGTTGACTTGATACCCTAGGTTAGGGGTATTACATTCTCCCCTCCTGTAATGAATTAGTCCCCGAATTCACAAGGCGCTTCTATCTTCGACAACCATCTTCATAACTTTCTTCAGCGTGTTCCTAACTGTATATCACCTTCTTAACTTTCTTGAGCTTGTTCCTAACTGCTTCTTCCTTTAGTCTTTCACCATGTCTTCCACTTATTTTCTCCTTGATCCTTCCTTGCACACTTCCGGGTTAACTTGCTTCATGCGGCTTCTTTGATCTATTCTTTGGTCTTCTTTTGTTGATGCCACCATTTGCTTCCCGCTTCTGCTTCTCCCATTCACTTTGACGCCACCATGAAATAGTAAACTCCTTCCATCATTTGGCATTGCTACTGGTACTTGCCATCTTCTTCCACCATTTCTCACTTCCTCCATTATGATACCTCCATTTAGATTATGATACCACCATTTGCTCTGGTATTACCATTCACTTCTACCTTATACTTCTCAAATTTCAACTCTTCTTGATTCTGACTTAATATTCTTCTTCTCTTCTCTCCTTGCTCTGATTCTAACTTTGCTGGTGCTCCTTGTTGATCCTTGCTTCCAATCTTCTTCGACTCCATAGCTTCATTTGGTGTCTCCCCTCCTTGGAAACAACTCGGTCTCCATTATAAGTACAACACCAAATCTTCTCTTGAGCTTCTTCTTCTAACTTCACCACACCATTTCTTCCTTGGCTTCATACTTTCTTAGACTCTTCACTAAGTTATCCAAGTCTTGACCTTCTTCTTGACATCATGTGGCAACCTCTCGGATACTTCTTCCTAAATCAATCAACACTGCTCCAAGGTACCACCATTCTCCCTTATACTGAGACTTTCCAATTCCTTCATACTTTCATAACTACCACCATTTGGGATATTCTGACTTTTGCGGCTGATGATGACTTGCTACACAACTGACTCCTACCAATGTCGACTCTGAACTTGCTGATCTTCACCACTGTTGTTTGCTGGTCCTTGGTCTTCATGCTTGAACAGATCTTCCCAAGTTACCAGGTCATGGTTCATATCCTCTCAACACCACATTCACTCACACACATACTTGGCTATAAACAAGGGTTGGTTTCCTAAACTCTAGGGTTTACTAACTAAGGGTTTACTAACAAGGGTTCTCTAAGACTAACCTAACTACCACAACCTAACGAGAACTACAACCTAACTAAACTAACTACCTGGACACAAAGTCCACAACAACACAACCACAAACAAAACAAAGCAATAAACTAAACACCCAAAGAGAAAGTTTTAGCACCCTTTACCTGAGCTCCCAAAGAGCTTGACGATGGGGTTTTTTTTCCTAAACATTAAGGCTTACTAAGGTTTGGTCTGCCTGTTGCAGATGAGGCTGATCCAGCAGGGCTGGGCGGGGGGATGACAGAGATGGGTACGGCTCTTACGACATTAGTCCTTGGGAAATCCACGGCAAAGTGTCCACTTCCTGCGCACAAGGTGCAAACTGCAAAGTGGCTTAGATCCGGCTGACTCCTGATCCTTCTACATTCTCGACCATGGTGATCATTCATTCCACACATGACACAATCTTCTGGTACTGAGGCATGGCTTGAGGCATAAGCTGGCATAGCATGTTGGGTTGGTTCTTCACTTGTTCTCATCATTCGAACTTCTCTTCTGGTTTCTTGTTGAACCTCCATGTTCACTTCACTTGCTTCTGGTCTGGCTCCTTGGTTGACTGATGGTGACTCCGATGGCGATGGCGAGTAATGAAATTCATAGTATGGATCAGAGGCTTGTTCAATACCTTCCATGCTGAAATCCAGAGCTATTCCGAATGAAAATGATGAACTCTATGTTGCCATTAGAATCCATGGACTGGTCTCTCTAGAGCTGATGTCGATGATGTGGATTGCCATAGTCCTGTCCGATGAGATCTCAGTGAATTCTGGTGGTGTTTGCTTGATGATTTCCGCATCAGTTGAACTGATCTACATATAATCATACATCTAATTGTCATAGCCATACGGATTGTTCAAAGAGTCAGATGATACTTGCATAAGAATCTCCGTACCTTGGAAAACGTTCATGCCTTCTAAATGGTCAGATTCTTCCTCAGTCTCCTCAAGTACCTCGACTTCTTCGAATCCAGACGATCCAGTCTCGTGTGAACTCTCGGTGCTCTCGACCACATTCTCATCTTTGAAGTTGGAACCAGACTCTGACTCACTGGAATCACTGGACGCACTTGAATAACTCGACCCATCATACCCTGTTGTTCCAGACGCCTGCCCATTCCTACGTAACCGTACCACATTCCTCATCCTTGGCCTACCTCCACCCTGTCGACCACCAACACCTGATACTGCAACACAAGAAAAAGAGTAAGGTCCTAAATTCCCAATGACTAACCTAACTTACCTAATCTTAACCCTAAGCAGAGGACGTGCCAGTTCCCTAGTGATGTTGTTTGCGTCTCCTTTTGACTCGATAAAACATTTGAAAACCCGCAAAAGAAAGCACGGTATCTCAACCATGCTCTGATACCACGTTTTGTAACACCCCCGAACCGTCCTAGGCCAGACTACACCCAGAACAACCCGAAAGCACCACAAGTTTGGCCGCACCGCAGTTAGTCCGACCAAGACTTAAACAAATCCAAGTCCCAACTAGTCCGACCACGATATCGCCGCTCTCAACCTCGGCCTAAGGCTTGCCAACCCGTACTTTGGTCGAGAGTTGTGTAAGTTTGGAAAAAACTAAATATCAGCGTTTCAACGGGGATTTTATTAATAAAACATACATTTTAATTATTAAAAAATTTCGTGAACTCGACCAAAGTCCTCAGAATAAAAGAGTAAAAAAGAAAACAACAAAACCAAAGAAAACAAGCAGAAACAACGAGTATAACGAGTACTCATGAAAAACAAAGTGAGAGAGAGCAGGAACATCTTGGTCCTTGCAAACAACACCGGAAATCTACGCCTGGCCTCGTCCTCCGCACCCCACAAACGCCCAAGTCCTAAGGTTTCCTGCATAGTAGAAGAGGGGGTGAGTAATCAAAAATTACTTAGTGAGTTCCCTAATAACAACTACCCTCCCCCGCCCTTGCTTGACAAACAAAAAAGCAAGGCAATATAAATAAACAAACAAGCAATGCGGATGAAATAAACATGCAACTACCCTAAATGCAATGCAGCTAAACAAAACTTGAAAAACAAATCCTAATCTACCAAGTCTCGCCCATGAGACTTTAAGACACTCTAGACTCGATCCTATACGCAACAAACAAAGAAAAAGGAAAAGACTCGAATCAACCAAAGGACAGGCCGATTGCCACCATTCCGGGTCCTAACACACGAAGCTCTATCCACTCCGTTTTGAGCACTCCCAACCACAAACACAAAAGTCACGTGGTCGAGAAACATCATTTCTTGGAATCCCAACAAGAGGGATTTCCAATGGGCCACTTTGTCAGGCAGTGCTCGTCCAAGGCGCGACCCACTTCACGGTGACGAGTCACTGAGGGAAGGTCATTCCACCATGAAGAATTGGGATTCATCGAATCTAACTTCATGGTCTAACGTACATCACCGGAGAATTCCCCCCCACACGGGATGTACAACACTGGATAGCCACATGTTCTGGTCCAGGTGCAACCGACCAGCATGAGGGAGCTCCGCCTCTAACCTCAATGCCATAGTACCTGAAAACAGAACATGCACAACACAAGAAAACTAAAACACGCTCGTAACTAATTTAGACTCCAAACACAAAGTAAAACCAGCATGAGGGAGCTCAACCTCTATACTCCATGCAAGCCCGGTCTAGACTTAGTATGAGATGCCTAAAAACAAAGACTCCCTAGACTCTACCCGGCAAAAGAGAGAGTGAAACTCAAGTCTCTATGCAAACCCCAAACTAAACTACAAAGCAATGCAAGTCCTAAACTAATGCATATGGACCAACATGACAGAGTGAAACTTAAATCTACATGCGACTAAACCTAACCATATGCACCTAAATGTGCATTCTACTACTAAACAAATGCATATGGACCAACATGAGAGAGTGACACTCAAATCTACATGCGGCTAATCTAATCATATGCAAATACACTAATGTAACAATGCATGAAAGAACTAAACTAAAACAATGAACCTACACGAGAGAGTGAAACTCAAATCTAAATGCGGTTAATAAACAATGCAACTACACTACACAAACAATGCATACAAGTAAACTAACATCCTAAAACACAAGCAATCTAACAAACCCAAATGAGACAAAGCAATAAACATAAGTAAACACTCAAGTATGGGGTTTACCAACTCCCTATACACACACAAACAAATCACAATGTGGTTCCGGCTGAAGAACCACACGGCTTAAGGTCTTCAACCTGCAAACACACGGTTAGTAACAAAAAAAAAAAACACACACACACACACACAGAGGAAACCCACCTAGGTCTTCAACGGCACAAGACAATTCCAAAAGAAACTCTAAACCTAAGGGTTAAACTAAACATTAAGAGAAAGGTTAAGGGTTTAAAAGAAAGGGATGGAACATAATCTAAACAGTTAAGGTCTTACCACCTCTCCTAGAAAGCTTCAAGGGTTCCTAGACTAACGTTAACACACGGATAAAAAAGGTTTACACTCACCTCACAACACTCACGAGATTTTCTCGGTTTTAGGTACTTTCTCTCTCAAGAAAGAACTACAAGAACGAATGAGAGAGAAAGCTTTGGGGGGGTTTATGAGTTCTAAAACACAACCAAGGGGTCCTATTTATAGCCAGTGGAGTGAGTGTGACACATGACACTTGGTTTTACACTTGTCTTCAAAGTAGCTCCAAAACCATGCATGAGGGAAAATGAAATGAATCAGCTCCTTTACGTCCCATATTCTAGAAGAACTTCCACTATCTAGGCTTCATTAAGTGTACGAAGTCTCAGCTTAAAACTTTCTCTCCCACAGTAGTTTCCACCACACCAAAAATTAGCTCCTTAATGGCCTTATAGCACAACACATACCAATATACTCCTTAGGAATTTATCCCTAGATCATATAGACCAATTTCTTATGTAGATGAGCCTCTACATCGGCGATTTCATGCCTGACATGTTTCCAATAGCTCACTCCTTCCTTCCCAAATCGGCAAAAAACGAGCCTATATTGGTATCTTGGGTCTTCAATCTTCTAAACTCTTTTCCTTATGCTCCAGCCCAATAAAATACTCTTATTGGTCACATATGAAGTTTAGATTTCGTGGGTTTGAAGAAATAAACCCATTTCTTGGCCCAAATCTCTTTTAACATTTTGTAGCCCATTATGGGAACAAAGGTATCTTGATGTCTTCTTATTCCTTAAACACCTTTTGGCCACTCCTTCTTCACCACATGACTCCTTTATTTATTCCCTATCATGTCTAGGTTTGATGTAAAATTGTCTGATCCACGTGGCATGCTCCTATTGGTCGACCGGATTGGTTATGTGGACCAATGAGACCATTCTCCCTCCTTTGACTTTTGACCTCTGAGTTGACCACCTCCAAATTTTGAGAATTTTCTTAGAATAATCCTTCGAAATCCTTTACCATTCTTCCACAACTTGATATGGCTTACTTAGTTATTGGTTAGTCCAATTTGACCATATCGGCTAAATTGACCTCCTTCTGGACCATCTCCATTTTCGCTCGACCCATCTCCATATGGTCTTGACCATAAGTCTTCTTTTAAACCATATAAATGACTGAGATGAAGACTTACTTGACTGGCAAACTGTGAATTAAGCATGTGGAGTCAAGCCTCGTTTAGGCATCTAATTCAAACGCTTGGTCGAGACCTTCACACGTGAGATGCCAAAGGTATCTTGCCAGATGCTCTTCCTTTCTTAGCCACAAGAGCCAGCCTGGTTGAGTTACATTTACCCCGGGTAACTTTCAACCTTGATCATACGGGTCAACCATTGTACGGCCTGTACGGCCTTTCTGTACGGGCTTGCACGGACACCCCAATTCCATACCTTCTCTATTCCTTTAGTCTTCCTCTAACAATTAAACACCTCTGTTCAACAACTTTAACCAGCCACTTCAACCCCTCACTGCCAGAACTCCTCTCGGATCACTGAAGCTCTTCAACACTCCCCCTCAAGCTTGAGACCTCTTAAAGGAACAATCTTGGATGATTTGATGGCTTCATGATCCAGACTGAACAAACCATTGCAACCTTTCTTCATCACTCGCCAACTTGTTTGGACTGCTGGTTGATCTCTCAGATATCTATTCAACCACTCAACACTAGAAGCCGCATTGATAGAGTAACCTTCTTCATACACAACCAAGACTGCTCTAAACAATCTCCTGACTAGGCATGCCACTGCCTAGACCCAGTTGGCTCCTTTATCAGTTTGCTTGTAATGGTAAGGATGAACACAGGTCGCTGTACTTAGGATAATGAGGTAGCTTACTTAACTCCTCTCCTCAAGCTTAGATTGAGTCTAGGTCCAAGCTTGAAGTGAGCCTTTTGAGATTTAAGACAGGAGTGCAACATCCCAAGGACTTCACATATAACCACTGATCAACCCTTCCTTTCCGTTACAGTGCCTTATGGTCACCAGTCTCCTCAAGACTTAGGTGATGACCTCGCCTTTTGTGTCCACCCACACACACCAGCGACCACTCTCCATTCTTTTTAACAATGGGCACTGCCTTCCTCTTGAACCTGGATGGATGATGGACTAGAAACACTCCTGAAACATCACTTAAACTCCGAGCAAGATAAGACACAAGCATTGGGATCAAACCTTGACTAATCATCAAGTTTGATCACCAAATTTACAAGCTTTACAATAGATTAAATCATACATTATCAAGTTCTAATATTTGCAAGCAACCTCTCTAAGCACAAGCAAGATAAATTCAGATTCAAGACAAGCTACTTAGGCATTCTTAAACTCCTTAATTTGTATCTGAAATTAATCTAGATGCATCAATTTAAGGCAGCGAGAAGATGATAATATGCAATAACCTGAATCAGTCTCTAATCAATGAATGTAAACATGTTAGACAAAAACATTTAACAATCAAATACACATTCATTTAAAGCTGGGATTAAGCATCATTATCACCAAACAACATCAGTCTCAATTCAACAACCTTAGGGGATTTCATTTCATGACAGCATGCAGATTTAGACATACAACTAACTCTCTAACAAGCTTCACTAGAATCAGGTTAAGCATTTTCTCAAACACCAAGCAAGTCTCTTTCAGCACCCTGGAACAGATTCTAAATCCATTTCAGTTTATTTAGCAATCTTAAACACACTGATACCATATATGATTTACAGAGTTTATGGTTGTGTAAGTGAGAGAAAGCCCAATTGGGAAGATGAGAGCTTGATATGGTCGAAATAAGAGAGTGACTGATGAGAGAGAAAGAGTAAACGAGAGACTTATAATTTAGGGAGACTAGAGAGAGAGAGACTAAGAGGCTAATGAAAACGAAAGGGTAAAACACCCTTTAAATTGGGAAATGAGAATACATTATGGTTTACAAGGAATTCAACAAGCATGTGATGTCAAAGTAGGAAGGGAGCTTTATTTTGAATTGTGTGGCTGAGAGTCTTCACATGCTTGGACAAACCTATCATGATTGTATATAAAGATTAGATAAGGGGTACTCCCTTGTTTAAATGGTGAGGAGTGGCTTGCTTTAACTAGCAACTTGAACCCCTCACTACTAGAACTCCTCTTGGATCACTGAAGTTCTTCAACACAAGGGAACCAAATTCTTCTTCACATACTCTTGTTCTTCATTCTCTTGTTCTAAACAATCTCTCTAAGTCTCTTTTGCTCTCTAATACTCTCTGGTTAGTGAATCTCTCATGAAATACTCTGATACTCACTTATTCTCCATAGCAATCTCTTCCATTCTCACTTACTCTCTTCATTCTCTTCCTGTTAGTTTTGACCATACTTTGTCTCTACATCATTGTCACACCTAAATCCATCTATTCTCACACTCCCTAAGTTTTCTTTTGATTTCAAATGAAGACATTGAAGATTGCAGGGTATATGCTAGATACACGTGATAATTAGGTCAAAAACAAAAATCCTAAACCTTCAAGGGGCTCTGATACCACTTGATGCAGCCTCAGATAGATCAAATAGCTTGATACCTCTTGATTAGGTCTTCAAATGAAGAATCTTCACAAAAGATCACTTGAAGGCAAGTTGGGGGTGTATCCTAGAGCCTTTGTAGCTCATGGACGTTGATGATGATAGATGATGATGACGGACTTCTCTTTAAAGATGTGGAATGCTCTAAAGATGTGTATCGACTCTTCAGACACAGGTCTGCTTTGCTTAGTGTCTAAGATGTATCACCGATAATCACTCAACCGAGTGTGATGATAAGACCTTTCCCACCACGTGAACAAGAAGGGGTGTCTCCAAAAGGAGTCTCATAAAGATAGCCAAAAGCTTATGTTTTTATTATAAAAGTGCGTAAGTACATTATGTGCAGAGCTTTGGCTTATAAAGCCAAGGCTGAATACTCTAACTAGAAAACCATATTATTAATCTAAAAAGGAAAAAACCAAACCTATTTATAATGTGTTTATGAAAACCCATCCCTAATCCTAAACCTAAACCTAATGGGTTTAAAAATGCAGAAATCATAAATATACCTAATCTAAGCAAACCGGCCAACTTGAACCAAGATGGTCGATCCTTCCATTTCCTGGACTTGAAATGCCCCTTTTCAACCATGGTACATCCCTGATAAGCTTATGGCTATGATCTCTTGGATGGTATGATTGGCTAATGACGTAGGAGGCTACTAGCCCTCATTGGTCGATGGATCTTCTCTTCAGAGTTATGGAAGGACTCCAAAATGATTTGTTACTTGCTAGACTCAGGATAACCCTAGGTAAAGTCTGATATGGATCACGATAGATTACTCTATTGTTAACCTGAAGTGAGAAAACAACTCATTAAAGGTTTATGTGCAAAGCTTGGGCAAAACCCCTTTAGAGACTGATCAAGATCTAAGGAGGGTCCAGAAGCTTATGCAGAGCTAGAACAAGGTTCATGAGGGGTTTATAATGAAGGAAGAAGACTTGGGAGCTGTTTGGAGGCAAATGGTCGATGTGCAAAATTAGGGCGACCATACGAAGGAGGTCGACCCAGAAAGTTTACCCTCGACCATTTGGGAACATTTTGGGTTTGGTGCAAAAATAGGGCCAAAAGTGTACGGACCACATCTTAATCCGTACACTCCCATGGCATAACCTTGCTTCCCAAGTCATGAAGAACCATTGTTGGCCTCAAAGGAAGAAGAAAGGATCAAATGGCATCTTTGGAGGATATGGAGAGATGCCCTTGGTGCTGACCGTTTATGGATAAGGTTTAGGCTTATCCAAACCGGAAAGGAAGGAGCCTGAACCTGGACTAATCACTGGAATGGTTCATAAACCTTGGTGGCTGATTCTCAGCCAAGTTACTCCTTTGGCGAGCCAGGCTGTCCCTAAACGTGTATAGCCTCTTGTCCTGATGTAATTTTGGGCTGATTTTCGAAGTTATGGACATGGAAGACATTCAGAATAAACCCATAATGTTAGCTAACATTTCCAGCCCATTTTTATAAAGTTACAAGCCCAAAAAGAATCAAAATCAAATGGTTTCTTTTCTGCTCAATAAAAGTGACGAAAATCAAAAATTAAATTGCATGGATAGGTTCTCTCTCTTGCATGCAAGGAATGCTTATTTCAAGAAAATTCTCTTTCCTTCTTACAATGTTTTGTGATTTCCTAGACTATTAAATATCTAGCTTTGTTAGCAAGTTTAGTCTCTTAAAAATAAGTTGTAATCTTAATGAAGTAAAATAAGTTCTGAGTTATATTTTTTGGAAATCTTGAGAGTGATTCTCAAACATGTTTTCGATCATGGTGAGTAATATCCATTGGTCAAGAATTTTCTGATTGTTAGTGTGTAATATCCTTCAATCTAACTCAATCAAACTTGGTGCATAATATCCATGGGAGATTGTTATAGGGTAAATCATAAGCCATCTGCAACTTCTGTGTGACCTTTCGATCCATGTCCCTTGATCTTCTATTGCTTTCTAGCTCATTCGATGCAAGTCTTATCCCTCTACCCATTTCAGAGTGTATCCCTTGGGAGGTTTTCATCATTGGATCTCAGAGCCACTCTGAAAGCAGTATTCACTTCTATTATTCACATTCTCATCTACCCATCTTCTGTAAGAAAAAAAAAGAGTTTTGTTATTTCTATTCTACAAATTGCTGGATCGTTTGGGAAGTATGTGTTCAAGTTTTTCTATCTTCGGAGAGCAAGATTTGAGAACAAATCTTTCTTATGAGGAGGAGTATGATGTGATTTTGAGCTGATTTTTGAAGTTATGGACATGGAAGACATTCAGAAATTAACCCATAATGTTAGCTACATGTCCAGCCCATTTTTATAAAGTTACAAGCTCAAAAAGAATCAAAATCAAGTGTTTTTTTTTTCTGCCCAAGAAGAGTGACGAAAATCAAAAAAGTAAATTGCATGGATAGCTTCTCTCTCTTGCATGCAAGGAATACTTATTTCAAGAACATTTTCTCTCCTCCAGGCAATGCTTTGTGATTTCCTAGGCTATCAAATATCTAGCTTTGTTAGCAAGTTTAGTCTCTTATAAATAAGTTGTAATCTCAATGAAATAAAAAATAAGTTGTGAGTTATATTTTTTGGAAATCTTGAGAGCCATTCTCAAACATGTTTTCGATCATGGTGAGTAATATCCATTGGTCAAGACTTTTGTGATTGTTGATGTGTAATATCCTTCAATATAACTCAATCAAACTTGGTGTGTCATATCCAAGGGAGATTGATATAGGCTAAATCAGAAGCCATTCGTAACTTTGTGTGACCTTTCAATCCCCGTCCCTTGATCGTCTATTGCTTTCGGGCTCATTCGGTGCAAGGCATATCCTCTAGCAATTTCAGAGTGTATTCCTTGGGAGGTTTTCATCAGGTCCATTCATTTTCAAACGAGGAGCCTCCTTCCCTTGACTCCACATGGTTTGTTGAATATTAGGAAACCCATGTATAGCTCATTTATCTATTTAATCACCTTGTATGTCGAGTATGAATAATAAGTTGAGAGTTTCTTCTCCTCTTCATAATCTTTTAGTCTCTGGTTCTTTGTACTCAAGTCTCTCTCTCATTAGTCTCTTAATCTCTCACGGACGTATTTCATACTCATCAGTCTCCTTCTCCTTTGCATCTACTCTCATCCGATCCATCTTTATTTTTGTTCTTCATCACTCAAGCACTTGAGCTCTGAAAACTTTCATGGTATCAGAGCCAAGTTGCTCAGTTTCCTGGTGAAGCTTTCACAATAGTCACAAGCTTAAAAGATCACTCCTTTAAAGATCCATCTTACCAGGATCTAAAGTTTAACACCTTTGAAGAACAAGAAGACAATTTAGCTCATACTGACTTCAAGATGGAGTCTTCCAGACCATTGTCGTTCCACTCATCCTCAAAGGTCCCAACTACCTACTCTGGTCTCGCCTGGTGAAGACAGCCCTTGGTGTAAAAGGGTTATGGAGCCATCTGATGCTCCAAACCCTTCCAAGCTGTCGCCTCTCAAGAGAGTTCATCTAGTGGTGATACTGGTTCTCCTACTGTCGCGGAAGACAAGTGGCAACAAGATGAATTCATGGTCTTGTCCATCCTTCAAAGCAAGATCTATCCTTGAGGCCTACTCATTCTGTGAGAGTTGTAAAGAGCTTTGGGAAACTTTAAACAAGATCTGTAGGAACATCTCTAACCTCAGCTGGGTCTTTGAAATCAAGAGAGCCATCAACAACCTGTCCCAAGAGAATGGGGAGTTCACTGCACATTTGTGAAAGCTCATAGCCCTTTGGTCTGAACTAGAGATGCTGAGACCTCAGTCTATTGACCCATATGTGTTGATGAAAGAAGGGAGCAAGATAATGTGTTTGGTCTGCTCTTGACCCTCAGTCCTACCTTCAATGACCTTATCAAACATATCCGAAGGTCTGAAAAGCTTCCCACGCTTAAAGAGGTGTGTTGCCAAGTCCAAAAGAAGGAAGGGTCACACGGATTGTTTGAAGCAAAGGAGAGTCCTCTCCTTGCATCACGAGCTGAAGCATTCCTTCAGTCTCACAAGGCGGTTACAAAAGGTAGGATAGAAGGGGTCTTAAAGTGCAAGCATTGCAAGAGGGATGGACACACCATGTAGAGATGTTGGGTACTGTACCCACATCTCAAACCTGCCAAGTTCAGATGAGCCGTTTCCATGGAGGTTCAAGGACACAGCTCGGATTCCTTGGGTTGTAAGCCAGCCTCCTAAACCCTTAATAAGAGCTTGTGTCTTTATTTGGTTGTGTATTGAGTGATGTTGGTCTCCAAGGATCTTATGGCTTGTTTATTGCATTGGCTTGTGTTCCTGGTTGCTTATGCCTTAGCTTATCCATCATAGATGTCTTGAAGCATTTATAAAATTGTATAAGCTCTTGCATCATGGTTTTGATAATTTGTTTGCATAAGCATCAGGGTGGTTGTTTAGTAATGTCTTGTGCTCTGCCATAGTTTTAATCATCATGAAAGTGTTGTAGAATTGAGTATAATGTCTCTTCTACTTGCATCATGAGTGTTAAAGATGTTTTGCATTCACAAGCATTTAGGCTAAGATTCAATCCGGTTCAGTGTATCTTGACGATAATGGCATACTTACTCCATCAGAAATGTCAAGTAGGATTTAGAAGTATGTCTAAGCTACTTGAATCTATGGTTTTGATAAAACTATTGCTCATTACTGATAAAATGGGAAGATTTGAACTTGGTTTCGTGAAGAACACTGAAGATAATGAAGAACACTTGAAGAGAGAGAAGAGAAGAACCAAGAGAGAGAGAGAAAGAGAGAGTAACTCGTGAACAAGAAAAAAAAGAGAAGAGGAAAATATTTCCTTGCTTGATTTATGCTTACGAATGAGTGTTTAAATGTCTCTGAAGATGTTGTGGTCCAGGCATGGCACACTCAGCTAGACAGAAAGGGACATCGTCCTTGTTTCTTTCTTCCTTGCCAGAACATGTGACTTTGGTTTGTCACCAAGCTTCAACGGCTCCAGCAAGTTGATTCCACTTGTTTATTTTACTCCAGAGCTTAAGGAGACCATAGAAGATATTTAAACTCGTCCCACTCCTGTACTTGCCTTCCAAGGCTCTCTTGGGGCAAGCTGTACAAACATACTTGTAGGTCAAGCTGTACGGACAGACTTGCATCCTAAGTTAACTTGAATTTGCCTCTCTCTTGTTGCTTATTGCTTCAACCTTGTTATTGCTTCATGTCAACACTCCCCCTCAATCTTGACCATAGGGAATAGTCAAGCTTGGATACAATGAAGCATTCCCTCATTAAAACCTTTACTTGGAAAAAAAAACCACTTGGGATAAAACCCAAGCAAATGAAAAGAGTATAACACTTCATGGTAAGAGGATCAGTGACAAGTGAGGTCTATGAGTGCAAGCTTAGGATGAGTGGACCGACAAAACTTGTTGCTAGCTGCCTTGGTAAAGATGTCAGCAAGTTGATCTTCACTCCTTTCGTAGCATGTAAGGATCACTTGCTGTTCCACTGCTTGTCTCACCTTATGGCAGTCTACTTCTATATTGCTTTGTCCTCTCAAGAAATACTGAAATGGATGCAATATGTATTGCTGCCTGGTTGTCACCATGCATAGTCGTTGACGTGGTGATCTCTATGCCCAAGTTCCTTAACAGTCCCTTGATCCACATGAGTTCACTAGTTAGCTTCCTCATAGATCAGTATTCTGCTTCAGAATATGAACAAGACATCACCTTCTGCTTCTTGCTCTTCCATGTAAGCAGATTTCCACCAATGAAGGTGCAATAGCCAGTGTTTGATTTCCTATCAAATCTATCTCCAGCCCAATCAGCATCATAGTATCCCACCACCTCAGTGTTCTTGTTGCAAGCCATCCAAACACCTTGACCTTTTGCTTCTCTTAAGTATCTCAAAATCCTCTCCATTACTTTCCCGTGATGAATCTTAGGTGCTTGCATATGTTTACTGACTTGGTTGACAGAAAAGCACACATCAGGCCTTGTGATGGTTAGGTATATGAGCTTTCCCACCATTCTCCTATATTTCTTGACATCCTCAAAAGATGTATCTTCAATCTCCCCCTAACGCAGTACCTTGCACCCTTTTTCTAATGGTGTCTTAACCTGTCTGGTTCCAAGGGTTCCTGCCTCGTTTAAAATGTTCAATGTGTACTTCCATTGGGATAAGAAAAGCCCCTCTCTAGAGCAGAAAATTCTATCCCTAAGAAGTACTTCAATTCTCCCAAATCTTTAATATAAAAGGAATTTTAAGGAAATTTTTTGGTTGAGATGATACCTTCCTTGTTGCTACCAGTGATGATGATATCATCTACATATACCAAGATGACTACAATACCTTAGTTGCTGGTTAGGGTGAAAAGAGAGTGATCAGCTTCTGACTTCACAAAGCCGCTTCCAATAAGTGTTGTGCTTAGCTTATGGTACCAGGCTATTGGGGATTGCTTTAAGCCATAGATTCCCTTCTTCAACCTCAAAAAATTTCCTTGTTAGACCATACTCTCTAGGCCACGAGGTGGTTGCATGTACACTTCATCTTCCAACTCTCCTTGTAGAAAGGCATTTTTCACGTGCATCTGCCATAAATCCCATTCTAGGTCGAAAACAAGAGATAGAAGGATCCTTATAGTATGTAGCTTAGACACTGGTCCAAATGTATCCAGATAATCTTCCCCATACACTTTAGTTTATCCTTGTCCAACTAACCTTGTTTTCATTCTTTCTGGTTTTCCATTGGATAGATACTTGATGATGTACAGTAGACGACTTGTGACAGCTTTCTTGCCTTTTGGGAGTTCAGTTTCAAAACATGTATCATTCTTGATCATTGCACTAATTTCATCATCGACTGACTTCCTCCACTCCTCATGTTGTATAGATTCTTCATATGATCTTGGAATGTATTCCTGATCCAACTCTCCAATGAAGACTTGATGTTCTTCTGGATATTGAGCCAAAGAACATATTGCACTTGGTGGATGAGCCACTTCTTCAGCATTGAAGTACACTCTTGTATTGATCTAGTCTGAGGCAGTTCTCTTAATCCAATTACTCTATCTAAAAGGTTGTATCTGATCAGGTTTTGCTTCATTAACTTCACTTGGATCACCTGATTGTGTTTGATCCTCATTTGCTGATTCTGATGGCATTGATGGCATCTCATTTTGATCATGAGTTCCTGAGGTTTGTTCAGGTTGTGGAGTCTCAATGCCCCCCTCATGAACAGGATGAGTAACTTCAACGTCTTCCTCAGCCTCCTCTACATCTTGAGGTGGTGCTCTATTGACTCTCTCTCTGGTTCCTTTGGAAAAGTGAAGCCAAGTCTCTCCAAAATCACTCTCAGGTTGTTAGCTCTATCAAGTGCAGATTGAGATAGGTCTTGGAGCTCATCCCAACTCTTAACTCGCCTGGAACCAAAACAAAACACATACAACCAAACACTCAAAAATGATCAATGGATGATTTAGTTTTGTTGAGTAACTCATAGGGAGTGGCATCATTAATAACTTTTGTAGGTGTGCGGTTGATCAAGTAAGTAGGAGTGACCACTGCATCTCCCCAAAACCTTTTTGGTACATTGGTGTGAAACATCATGCTCCTGGACGCCTCCATTAAGTGTTTGTTTTTCCTCGCTGCCACACCATTTTGTTGGGGTGTGTAGGGAAAACTGGTTTGGTGGATAATTCCATAGGTTACTAGATGTTGTTTGAAGGTTGTGCTAGTGTATTCACCACCATTATCTGATCTAAGGATTTTGATCTTAACATTGAAATGGTTAGTGATATAACTCTGGAAATTTTTAAAAGCATCTATCACCCAATCTTTTGATTGCAACAAAATGATCCATGTGTACTTAGATTTTTTAATCTATAAATGTTACAAAATATTGATCTTGAACTCTAGATACACATGGTGCAGTCCTCACATAAGAATGGATTA
Organism: Moricandia arvensis; assembly: GCA_905132765.1. NCBI lineage: Eukaryota > Viridiplantae > Streptophyta > Magnoliopsida > Brassicales > Brassicaceae > Moricandia > Moricandia arvensis. Next base: position 43,710 of record CAJHQP010003009.1, read on the forward strand.
AATCAAAGCAATTATCATAGATGGTCATTGATTTAGGAAACACACTTCTACAATGTTTTCCTAGAATACAAGCCTTGTAATATTTTAGAGAGTTACTGGTGTGTGTGTGTGTGTGTGTGTGTAGAAACGCCAATAAGGCAAGAGAGAGAGCTTGAAATGATAAATAAAAGTGTCTAATAAAGAAGAGTATTCTTGACTAGAAACAAGAGATTAAGACACTTAGAGAGAATAAAGATTAAGAAAGGGGTAGATTTAGGGAATCAGATCAAGAGCACTCTTATATTATAAAGTGGAGAGGGGAAATCCCCCTTACTCTGTTTTAAGAGATTACAGCACTCCAATACAATGCATTTATAAGCACGTTACGATTTGTTTCAGCAGAAACCTATATCTAATGGCTATAAATGATTAAGAGGAATGGATGGTGAAGAGGAGATGGACGCCTATAATTCAAATGAAAGGCTGGACTGTGATTGGTTCTCCTTAGGTCCTCTGAATCTGCCTTAAGAAACCTGTCCAGATTCATAAACAAGTTTGGCTTCTTCTTTACAGCAACAGCCAGTCTGTCTTGGCCTTCCCTTCGTTTTGACTAGCCAATGAGGTGTGCAACCTTATCCACACGTGGTTGCTTGACTCATCACCTTCCTGGTTGCTTCCTCAACCCTTTCCCTCCTTGTAAGACCATAAACCACAGCACTACTCCACCTTGACTCACACACCTCTTCAGCCTTAACTTGGATTACAAGTCTTGTGCATTTTAGGTGATGTACGGCCATGAACTGTCTGGTTATGTCCGTACCATCATGTCCTATATTTACACAAGTCTCAAACTCCATTTAAGGCTCAAACGGTCGAGTATTTTGCTTTGAAGGTCGAGGCAGTCCAACAGGCCGTTCGGCTTCCGTACCAGCTGTACGGCTAACCCTAAGTGATACGTCCTAGATTCGGAAAGGATCACTCAAACGGTATTGATGGATATGATCTCGCCCAAAGGGAGAACTGATGGGTTGAATGGTGACACAAAGGGTTGCGGATGGCCCGATGATACTACCAGAGATTCGTCGTTGCTTGATGTGACGCACAAGTCCAACGAACGAAGGTTTGTTTGCTCGGAGATAACCTCACCAAGAAACAGAAATGTTCTAAACAAAGAACAAAGAGATAAACTCAAATAAAAGAAGAAAGTTGATTGATCTGTTGCTGTAGAATGATTACATATTTATAGTAGCAAAAGGCATGTGAAAAGACTTAGAATTTTGTGGAAAAACATGCAAAAATAGTCAAATGACTCTTTGGTTCTTGATCTGGTCGAAATGACCCTTGGTCTACTGTCCAGGTTCATCTGAATCTAGTCTGGTCAACAGATGACCCTTCGCCTACTGTCCAGGTTCGTCTATACCAAACGGTTGTACTGCGGTAAGGAGCAGGACGCACTGTGGTATGTCCGTGTGGTTGATTGATGAACTTTTGTGAACGGATGACAACTTTAGTTGAACCAAATCTTCAGAGAGCTTAAGTATCCTTGCTTTAGAGAGATTAGAATGATCGATCATCATGGAATCTTCAAAGTGGTCGGAAAAGTTATGTTCATGTCCATCGGTACATGCGGTACGCACCAAACGGGCCAGAAGTGAAGTGTTGTGTCCTATCTTGGGTTCCACTCGTTGAACTTGAATTCTGGCTTGACTATTGGTCTTAGAATGTCGAATGGGTCGGGAAAGACTAGCTGTAGGATGATCAATTCGTTCATTGGGTCGTGGTTCCAGCCTTAGGTCATTTTCGGATGTACGCGGGTTGATTCTGTAAACGGCATTGTTCGTTGATCTGGTACGGTCGGATGGGCGAACCTCGTTTGAGTCGAGCTGGTCGACAAGATCGCCATCTTGAGCCGTGTCCATGATCCAAGCAGGTCGGTGCTCGAACCGGGTCGAATCATTCCCTCCCTCTTCAAAAGGATTTGACCTCAAATCCATTTTACCTGAAACAAAAGAAAATGAATCAGACAAAAAGAATTTTGAAAACAAGTAAAATTCAATGAAGGATAAATATGGAGAGAAACTTCCTTGGAGTTTTGAACTTATTTCCCTCAAGTATTTCCAATTCCATGTTCCAAGAACACAAGTGTGGTGTCGTTCTCCTCTGCTTGCTTCCATCTGAAACTGATCCTTTATATCCTGCACTTTCAAAACAACTAGAGAAACCACATCAAATCTGCGAAAGAAATAATCAAAGTGTTTCTCTATCCATAAGACATCAAAAACAGGATCCAGGCTCTTAGGATAATCATCAAGCACGTGGGCAAGCATCAAGCAAGTAAACTGATCACCAAAAATTGTTTTATCAAGTTTAAAATTTGGCCAAGGTGTCAAACTGATAGGAAAAGCAAGAGACAATGCCAAATTTAAAGGATTTTCTTCATGAACGAAATCAAAATGATCTTTTGGTCTAAGCAATTTCGGTTCATGCTTGTTCCTACACCAAATCTCTTTCAAAGCACAGCTCAATGAAAAAAATTCATGAAAGGGTTTGAGCAAAACGTGTTTCAACCAAGTAAGAATATGTTTTCTCTTTGAAATTCTCGGTTTCAAAACATTGTCATGAAGAGTAGAGACAATCAACTCATGATCCTTACAGTGCTTTTGGTTTAGACAGGAGAATGACTGAGGAAACACCTTTGGTTCATGGAGGATCGGTTTTGGCTCAGGACGCTTCTTTCTTGGTCCTGAATCTCCTTTAGAAATCTGGTACTCGCGGATAGACGTATTGAAGAACCTCTGATTTGGAAACTTCATAACTTCTTCATCCCTGAAGCTTTTCATGCGATTCCAGGCCTCAATAAATCCTTTTTGAGTTGGCTTTCCGAGACAATTGGATTCAAGACAAAAGACCTTCTGGTGGCCGAGATATCCTTCTTGGAGTGAACCTCTATCGCTGACATCTCCAAGGTAGCCGGTTTCAACAAAGCTTCTCCAAAACTCATGTTGGGCACGGTCAATGCTTTCACTTCTCAGAAGCTGAACCTGTATTTCCTGGATACTCAAAACAAACACTAAAATACCAGGATCAAATGTGCAAGACAAATACTTGTTCAAATCATGAATCAAGATATCTTTTCCAAGAACAAGTAGCACATATTTCAGCCTGTCAAGATGCACATTAAAATAAACATTACAGAACAAAATCTTATCACGATATGCAACAATAGTATTCATTCCTAAGACGGGCATATCCTGCTCAACATCTGAACACACAAGCTTAAGTTCAGATTGAGAATTAACTATCAAAGACTCAAGATGTTTTTCAAAGAAAGTGTTGTAAACCACAATATCATCAAGGCTCAAAACAACACAATTATCTTGAAATGATCTCAGAAAATGCCAAGTCTTATCAGTTTCAAAACACATAAGATCAGGCTGCAAAACAAAATCACAAGAATCAAGATCACAAAAATAATTTTCAGTTCTAAGCGATTCATGTTCTAGCAACTTCTTAACGAAAATTTCGTTCAAGGCACAAGAGGATGCAAATAAATCATCAGTGATCAATGCATGTCTAGAAGAACTCAGATCAAAACTATTTTCTTTGAAAACAAACGAATCAAAAGATTTTCTAATACAAAAGTCAGTTTGTTTCAAATCAATCTCAAGAGACTTTTCAAAATGATCAAAGCCTTTGCTATGCTTCAAGAACTGATCAAAGGTCAAAATAATTCCAGAGTTGATGCCTTTATCATTTTGAAAACGTTTATTATCAAGAAGTTCATCAGGTTTTAAAATTTGAAGAGAATTAATCATGTTATCAAAAACAAAATTTGAAACACAAAATTCTTTCATCTTTTCTAGACCAAAACGAGTTACATCATGAGTACTGATCTTGACAAGCATATCAGGCAGATAATTAATCAAATCAGGTTTCTCACGGTGCTTGTGAAGATCAGGAGGCAAAGGGGCAAGAGATGAAGGAGCAGTAGTTGTGTCGGGGTCAAAGCAAAGATGATTCTCCATAGCAATGGATGTGATGCTTGTTGCTTCTTCATCAAAGACTGGATCAGGTTCGTCCTCCTCATCAAAGATAGGATCTGGACCATCATCCAAAGATATCCAAGTGCCAAGACATGGGCATTGATGTGGATAGTCCAGTGGCTCTTCCTCAAAAACCTGTGGAGACAAAACAAGACTACTCGGAAGCTCCGGTTGCAAAATAATTAGTTCAACATTAGCTTGCTCATTCTCAAACACAAACTCAGGTTCAAGAGAAGGAAGATCACATTTATCCTCACAAGTGATCAAGCTTTCAATTATCTCTTCCTCATATTCATCAAAGGTAGGTAAAGAATCTGAAAAAAATTTAAACTCTTCAAAATTGTTTTCAGATTTACCTTTGGCTTTCTTGCTGATGAACAAGGATGGCTCAGCTACTGGAGCACGTGTGGAAGTGCTCTTCTTTTGGCTCTTGTTGACGTCCTTGAGGGCTTTGTCCACTTCTTTCACAAAGTTTTCACAAAATTGTTGGACATCAAATTGAAATGGTTGCCTCTTTGGATCAGCCACATCTCTGCTTGTTTTTCTCCTTGTAGGTGGCTGTTCCTGCACACTAACAAACTCATCAAAATAATCCAAGGGATATTTAAAAGGGGTTTGAGAGTTAGAATTTCGTTGGGATTTCTCCTTGTTACTCTTCTTGAGAAGACCAAACATCATAACCTGAAAATCTCAACACCAAAAGTTAGGAAATAAATCCTCACACTCTCAATGTGTTTATCCTCACCCACACACGTGTTTCGCTCTGATTTTTAAGGTAATCACTCAAGTTTCTTCTCAAAGTTCTAAGAAAGACAATCCAAGTTTCCCAATGGGTTTTTCCAAGCAAACAAACAATGAGATGAGATAGGAAGATAAGAAATATGGTTTTGGAATCTGCTTTAACCTCCTCAAAGGCCGGATTTCTCCTCGGCCAGCAGGCTTTCTCTTCCACCACCAAACCACAATCAAACTTTTCGATTTTTTTTTTTTTGACTCTTTTTTTTTCTCTTTTCTTTTGATCTTTCTTTTTTTTTTTATATGGTGGATGGTAATGAGGGGCCCAGATTCAAGATAGAGAGAAGAAAAGTGTTTGAAGAAATTTTAAGTGGAAGATGAGAAGAATGGATAGATGATACCGATTGAGTGGCTCTGATACCACTTGATACGTCCTAGATTCGGAAAGGATCACTCAAACGGTATTGATGGATATGATCTCGCCCAAAGGGTGAACTGATGGGTTGAATGGTGACACAAAGGGTTGCGGATGGCCCGATGATACTACCAGAGATTCGTCGTTGCTTGATGTGACGCACAAGTCCAACGAATGAAGGTTTGTTTGCTCGGAGATAACCTCACCAAGAAACAGAAATGTTCTAAAAAAAGAACAAACAGATAAACTCAAATAAAAGAAGAAAGTTGATTGATCTGTTGTTGTAGAATGATTACATATTTATAGTAGCAAAAGGCATGTGAAAGGACTTAGAATTTTGTGGAAAAACATGCAAAAATAGTCAAATGACTCGTTGGTTCTTGATCTGGTCGAAATGACCCTTGGTCTACTGTCCAGGTTCATCTGAATCTAGTCTGGTCAACAGATGACCCTTCGCCTACTGTCCAGGTTCGTCTATACCAAACGGTTGTACTGCGGTAAGGAGCAGGACGCACTGTGGTATGTCCGTGTGGTTGATTGATGAACTTTTGTGAACGGATGACAACTTTAGTTGAACCAAATCTTCAGAGAGCTTAAGTATCCTTGCTTTAGAGAGATTAGAATGATCGATCATCATGGAATCTTCAAAGTGGTCGGAAAAGTCATGTTCATGTCCATCGGTACATGCGGTACGCACCAAACGGGCCAGAAGTGAAGTGTTGTGTCCTATCTTGGGTTCCACTCGTTGATCTTGAATTCTGGCTTGACTATTGGTCTTAGAATGTCGAATGGGTCGGGAAAGACTAGCTGTGGGATGATCAATTCGTTCATTGGGTCGTGGTTCCAGCCTTAGGTCATTTCTGGATGTACGCGGGTTGATTCTGTAAACGGCATTGTTCGTTGATCTGGTACGGTCGGATGGGCGAACCTCGATTGAGTCGAGCTGGTCGACAAGATCGCCATCTTGAGCCGTGTCCATGATCCAAGCAGGTCGGTGCTCGAACCGGGTCGCATCACTAAGCTTGCACACATCACCCATTTGACCCAATAGCTCAACCATAGCTTCTCAAGGTACTTCTTGGACTTCTTCTTGGTGTTTCAGAGACTCTTCCACACTCATAAGCCATTCACAACACTTCTTGCACAAGATCACTTCAACACCAAACTATCTTCTCTTTGCACCGTGGACTTTCTTCACTCTTCAAGCTTGATCAGTCCATCTTATATCTTCAAGTTTAACAAGCCTCAAAGTCACTTTTAAAAGAAATACTAGGAAACAGAATGTTCAAGGCACAAGAGTGAGGATGTCTTAGTCAGCACGCCACAAAACATCTTTAGGGAATTCAGAAACACAATTAAAAGCACAAGATAAATCAGAGGCTGGTTAAGTGTCCTCCAGCAGGTACAAGTCCCCCTTGGTAACACATTTCCCAAGAAACTTACTAGATTCAATATCCTGAAAATGGACATCATTAGGAGTGAGGGTAACATGACACTTCAAGTCATAGTGACTTTCTTAACAAACAGTAAGTTTGAAGCAAAAGTGGGCATGTAGAATGCCTTAGATACTTTTTCAAACAATTTCAAATCAAATACTCCTCTTATTGGAATTTTATCACCACTTCCTATCATCACATTACCTTAGGCAGGTTCTACATTAGTAATCAAACTTGAGTCATTAATCATATTATGAGAAGTACCAGAGTCTTAACTAATGGTTTAACATCTTTTAGAGCATTCATTGAACGACAAGTAATGTGAGAAGCATTTAGTGAGATACCAAGAGTTCTAGGGTTACCATAGTGTTCTTTCAAGGCCTTCATGAGAACATCTAAGTCAGACCTATTGATGGACTCATCTTAATGGTTCCTTGCAGTGGGGTAGATTGTTGTAGACGCCATGGCTCTTCCCATACCAGCATTGGAGGAGACTGAGCTCAGGTTGGTAGGTTCAACTCCATCACTTGAGAAGTGAGCTCTAGCATCCACGAACTGAGGTCGTGGCTCCTTGAACTTGTTTGGCTTTAAGTGGGGATGAAGAATCCAACACTTGTCCTTCATGTGACCTTTCTTCTTGAAATGGTCACAAATCAAGACCATCCTATCATCTTGCCTGTATACTCCCTTGTTTGCCACTGCTTCAGCTTTATGGACCATAACCGGTTCTCCTTTGCTTCCAAACAACCCCGATGACCCTTCCTCCTTCTGAATTTGCGCACACACCTCATCAAGGGTAGGTAACTTTTCAGCTCTCAGTATATGTTTGATGAGGCAATTATAGGTTGGGTTGAGAGTCAGCAACAACCCAAAGACCTTATTCTTCATGCCTAGCATTCAGAGTATAGGGGTCAATAGAGTGTGGTTCGAGCATTTCCAGTTCTACCCACAAGGATCTGAACCTGCCAAAGTGAGTTTGAAACTCCATGTCTGCTTGAATGAGAGCATTGATGGCTCTTTTCACTCAAACAGTCTAGTAAGGTTGGAAGCATTTCCATAAACCTTGTAGAGAGTTTCCCATATTTCTTTGGCAGTCTCATAGTACGAATAGGACTCCAAGATAGATGGTTCAAGAGAGCTTTGGATAAGAGAGATCACCATCTGATATTCTTGCACCCATTTTTCTTCGTCAACCACCACTATCTCCTTTCCATCTTCTCCTTGGACGATCTGCTTTGGAGCTGCTCCAGTGGAGACATGACTCCACAATCCTCTTCCTCCAAGGGAAGTTTTCACCAATCTGGACCACAAGAGGTTGTTAACCCTGTTTAGTGTCACAGGTATGGTGGCAGACTTGTTGTTCTCCATATTTCACTTGCTTGAACCCAGAAGAACAGAAAGTGAATCTTGAAGACAAATCCAACAAGAACAGAGTATAAAGCTTTTCGGAAGTAAATACTAGGTTCAAGAGCTTGGTTGCTCTGATACCATGATAAAATGTGAAGATTTCAGCTTGGTTGCGTGAAGAAAACTCTAGAAAATGAAGAACACTTGAAGAGAGAGAAGAGATGACTCAAGAGAGAGAGAGAGAGAGAGAGAGAGAGAGAGAGAGAGAGAGAGAGAGAGAGAGAGAGAGTAACTCGTGAACAAGAAAAAAAAAGAGAAGAGGAAAATATTTCCTTGTTTGATTTAGGCTTACAAATGAGTCTTTAAACAGAATAAGGCAGGCAATAAGAATAAATAAACAATTGGTCTATAAAGATGTTGTGGTCCAGGCAGGGCACACTCAACTTGACAGATAGGGACAACTTCCATTTTTCTTTCTTCCTTGGCAGAACATGTGACTTTAGTTTGTCACCAAGCTCCAACGGCTCCAGCAAGTTGATTCCACTTGTTTATTTTATTCCAGAGCTTAAGGAGACCAGAGAAGATATTTAAACTTGTATCACTCCTTTACTTGCCTTCCAAGGCATTCTTAGGGCAAGCTGTACGAACATACTTGTAGGTCAAGCTGTACGGACAGACTTGCATCCTAAGTTAACTTGAATTTGCCTTTCTCATGTTCCTTATTGCTTCATGTTAACAATTGTCATGTCTAGTTGTGTTCTTGCATTCTGTTGAGGTTGCTTTAAAATTGATCATATAGTGGTTAGTTCATTCGGATTGAATCTATTGCATTCATATAGTTAATGTCTAAGATTGTTACATTCATATATGATGCATTTAAAAATCCAGCCTAGTTGCAAGTGCATTGTTTCAAGCTTGCATTGCATCTAGAGAAGTTTAAACTGCTTAGCCTTGTTCTTGTGATTTGCTTGTTTCAAGATTAATGCGTTGTTGAGGCATTGGTGATCAAACCAGATGTGTGATCTTTGTTTGGTCCCAACGGGATGATATAATCTTGCATTGAGTTGTGGTGATGTTAGGTACATAGGAAGTGATACAGTTACAAACCAAACCAAGGTGACAAGATTGAATATGCAATGAGAGGTTGATGCTATTGTATGATACCAGTTGGACATGTTAGTTCCAAAGTCTACAAGAAGTGTAGAGTGGGATATCATACAATTAGAGACTACCTTGTGAGGACTTTTAAGGTGATTCGAACACCTTTAGTTCCTGGTATAAGAAAGAGAGCAAAAACTCACAAGGGTTAGGACATCAAGTCTTGTAAAGACTGATGGTTCCTTAAGACTACGGAACTGTATACACTCAGCTCACAAGCTTAGCTCCTCCCCGAGACATAGAGTTAAGCTTGAGGAGAAGTCCTAATATGCATGATCCATGGTCCAGTGTCAAGCCTTTCCAAGGACTTCAACAAAGGATCATCCAACCGGGTCTAGGCAGTGGCGTGTCTATGCAAAGAGGCTGTTAAGAGCAGTCTTGGTTGTGTGTGTATGAAAGCTTATTTCAATGCGGACTCTATGGTGAGGTGATTGAAAATGAAGCTGAAGGATCCGCACAAACTACCATCAAGATGGTATTGCCATGAAGAGGTTGCAACTGGCCGAGTGTGAGGGATTCAAGTGACAAACCAGTCACTCCTCATCCAAACAAAAAGGGAAGTAACTTGAACTCAAACTAATTCAAGTCATTCATCATTTGTTTCTTAAATCTCGAAATGATTCTTAAAATGCTTAGTTAGATTGGTTCTGATTGCTGTGGTTAAATGGATTGAGTACTAGTGCATATGCCTTAGTTAAAATCATCATTGATAACTTGCTTCATTTAGAAGATTGTCTAAGTTGCTAGGATCACTGGTTTTGTTTAAACTATTGATCCTTGCCTAAGTTACTTAACCATTTGAACATTCTTGATAAGTACTGATGCACCTTTGGGATAATGTATCAGGTACCATTGCTTGAGCGTCACTGAAGATGATCATGGTCTTTTCCTAGCTTCTCTAAGGTGGCTGTGAAGTCAGTTGAGAGGGGAGACCAAAACCGGGTCTATGAAGAGGTCAAGCTGAGTTTGATGAGTGTGCAAGCTGTGAAGTGTTGCTGCAACTGTTGAGGCCACGATCCAGAGTCCTTTGTGTCCAACCAGACTGGGTCTACGACACAAAGGCTCAATGGCCAATCCCTAGGCCATGAAGGATCTTACTCTTTTCCTTATCAAGGTTTTATCTCTGAGGAGGGTTTTATTTGGTAAGGTTTTTAATTAGGACAGAATTCAGGGTTCTAATCTTCACTTAGGAGCTCTAGAGTTAAGCTTGAGGGGGAGTGCTCACTTGAAGTGAGAAAACAACTCACTAAAGGTTTATGTGCAAAGCTTGGGCAAAACCCCTTTAGAGACTGATCACGATCTAAGAGGGTCTAGAAGCTTATGCAGAGCTAGAAAAGGTTCAGGAGGGCTTTATAAGAAGACTTCAGATAAGTTTGGAGACAAATGGTCGATGTGCAAAATTAGGGTGTCCGTACCGTACGACCGTACGGACTGTACGGACCATACGGACGAGGTCGACCCAAAAAGTTCACACTCGACCATTTGGTAACATTTTTGGTTTGTGGAAAAATAGGGTGAAAAGTGTACGGACCAATCATTATTCCGTACACTTCCATGGCAGAACCTTGCTTCCCAAGTCATCAAGAACCATTTTTGGCCTTAATTCACTTCTAACTTGCTATATGTTAAGAAATGCACTACTGATTTGAAATGCAATGTTATATTCAGTCCTAATGATGTGAAGTTTCAGGATATTGAGAGCAGTAAGTTGATTGGGAAAGGAGTAACCAAGAGAGACCTTTACATGCTTGAGGACATTACTGCTTTTCCTAGTTATAGCTACTCGTTTAGTTCTGTTTCTACTCTGAATAATGATATATTATGGCATGCTATATTAGGTCATCCTCATGTTAGAGCCTTAAGCTTAATTTTACCAGGTGTCATGTTTAAGAATAATAAATGTGAAGCATGTATCTTGGGTAAACATTGTAAGACAATTTCTCATAAATCAAGAACTATATGTGAAAATTGCTTTTATCTTCTGCATTTTGATGTTTGGACTGCTCCTTGTTTATCTAGAGAAAACTATAAGTATTTTGTCACATTCATAAATGAAAAATCTAAATACACCTGGATAACTCTTATTGAAACAATGGATAGGGTGTTTGATGCATTTAAGAACTTTCAAGCTTATGTTTTTAACCATTATAATGCCAAGCTTAAGATTTCAAGATCAGATAATGGTGTGGAATACACAAGCCATGCGTTCAAGCAACACTTAGCTCAACATGGGATCCTACATCAGACAAGTTGTCCCTACATTCCTCAACAGAATGGAGTAGCAGAAAGGAAGACTAGACACCTTATGGAAGTAGCTAGGTCCATGATTTTTCAAAGCAATGTGCCGAAAAGGTTCTGGAGTGATGCCGTGATGTCTGCTTGCTATCTAATCAATAAGATACCAACCATAATCCTAAAAGACATGTCACCCTTTGAGGTTCTGACAAGAGCAAGCCAACTCTCAACCATCTACGAGTGTTCGGATGCTTGTGTTTTGTGCTAGTATTTGGGGAAATGAGGAACAAACTTGAACCTAAAAGCCCTAGGGCTATGTTTATTGGATACTCCACAACACAGAAGGGATACAAATGCTATGATCTGAAGGCAAGAAGGGTCCTGGTAATAAGGGACGTAAGGTTTGTGGAGTCCAGAGGATACTATGAAGAAAGAATCTGGGAAGATCTAAAGGACCTATCTGAAGCATCTGATAAGGCAGCAAGCCTTAGGATCAACTTAACCCAGGATCAGAAGAGGCATGAAACCCCTTGTCCAACTGAAGCTGAAGAACCATCACACCTTGACCATGAGAGGGTAAATGAAACTGAAGGTGAGAGAGATGAAAATAGTCCTGAAACAGGGACACATCCGAGTCCTGATTAAGGAAGGATGAATGAAGAAATGCAGAATGAAGATTATGATCATGAGGAAGAGGAAGAGGGTTCTGAAACGAATGAAGAAAAGACTGAACCTATGGTGGTACCCTTGAGGAGAAGTGCCAGGGTAAGAAACTCTCCATCAAATTGGGCCAAGACTAGAGTATATTACATTGCTCATGTTGTTTCTCATCCGAGTCAAGCTGTTTGCTCATTTGCTGAATTCCCTAGTGAGCATTGTGAACTCATGACCAGTTTAGATGAGAGTCACATACCAAGATCATATGAAGAAGCTATGACTGATAAAGAGTGAATGAACTCAGTTACTGGTGAAGCTGATGCCATGATTAAAAATGATACTTGGTATGAGAGTGAACTGCCAAAAGGGAAAAAGGCAATATCAAATAGATGGATCTTCACAATCAAGTACTTGCCTAATAGAAAGGTTGATAGAAATAAAACCATACTGGTTGCTAGAGGGTTCACGCAAACATATGGAGAGGACTACATAGATACGTTTTCTCTTGTTGCCAAACTTCACACCATTCATATTGTTCTATCCATTGCAACCAATCTTGAATGGGGTTTGTGGCAAATGGATGCGAAGAATGCATTTCTTCAAGGGGAGCTGGATGATGAAGTGTACCATGCATCCTCCACCACGTCTGGAAATTCTGGTCAAACCCGAACATGTGCTAAGACTGAAGAAGGCTATCTATGGTCTATAACAATCTTCAAGAGCCTGGTACAACAAGTTGAGCAAAACCTTGAATGGGCGAGGCTTTAGAAAGCCTGAACTTGATCACACCCTATTCACTCTTGCCACTGCCTCAGGTATAGTTGTCCTTCTAGTGTATGTTGATGATATCATCATAATTGGAAGTGGCAAAGAAGGTATACAAGCTACAAAAGGCTTTCTTAAATCTGTATTTGAAATCAAAGATCTGGGGAAAATAAAATTCTTCCTTGGGATTGAGGTTTGTAGATCCAAGGAAGGGTTATTCATGACTCAGAGGAAATATATACTTGATCTTTTGAAAGATGCAGGTAAGCTTGGAGAGAAGACAACCAAGATGCCCATAGAGGATGGGTATAATGTCACACGTGAGGGGAAGATAGAAGACAGCCAATCATACAAAGATCCCAAACTCTATAGGAGTATGGTTGGTAAGCTAATTCACTTAACCATAACACGTCCTGACATTTGTTTTGCTGTGAAACAGGTGAGTCAACACATGCAAGTTCCAAAGCAACACCATTGGGGAATGGTGGACCGGATCTTGAGCTATTTAATGGATCACTTGTGATGTGATCATGGACCAGCCAACTACTGGAGATGATGAGCTGATGGACAAACCAATTGATGAAGATGCCTTGTCCATTCCAGAAGGGCCTATGACTCGTTCCCGATCAAAGAAGCTCAAGGAAACTATTGGAGGATTACTTAAGATGTCATTGATACAAGAAGATTGTCTTAGTCGAAGCTTGATCAACCAAGACACACTCACTACTATTCAAGCTACTCTTTTATCAAGTTGATCATCAACTAGGCAAGCAACCTAAGTGTGATCTTTTTCCCAACATTTGGTTTTGTCCCAATGGGTTTTCTAAAGTTAGGTTTTTAATGAGGCCTTAGTTTGCTTCACAAATTACCAAGTTGATGTATCTTAGTATATGCATGATATGTATGCATATTAGGACCGACCACATTTCTATCTTAGGTTATTTTTAGACTATGGTTTTTATGTTATGTTTTTAAACAAAAGGAAGCATGTTCCCTTTGTCTCTTCGTCTACTAGGGCTTTTGCGTGTACAAGTCTCTATATAATGATGTCCGGAGACCATGAAGAGAATAAGTCATCTTTTATCTATAATCCTTTGTCTTCTCTTTCCTTGCTTGTCGAGACAGAGAGAGAGTTTTGCAGGTGAGTAATATCCAGTGTATAAGGGTTCTATCTCGGTGTGTCATATCCGATCTAAAGCCTAGGAGTATCAAGAAGCCTAACCGCAGCCTCTTGTGTCACCATACGATCCATCCCCTTGGTAAACTTGAGTCCTTGACTCGTTTAGAGAAGGATCTATCCCAATCAATCAAGAGAAGCATCCTAGGAACGTGTTAAGTGGTGTCAGAGCATCTCTAGAAGGGGAGTTCTCGTTATCCTTTCTGTTTCTGATTTGATCTATTCAAATTCTCTTAAACCTTTGATAGATTTGTGTTTTGTGGTGATTATAACAAGTGATTTTGTAGCATCCCCAAATCTGGATAAGGCCTTCGGGCACGGCCATGGTGCGAGGGAACGCACTGGTCAGGTCATGTGACCTAAGGACAAGCGTACCATGGTTGGGAGGGATGGTTAAGTACATCAGCATGCTGAGACTTGACCAGAATTGGATAGAGACAAGTAAATAAGGACCAGATGAGTGCTAAGGAAGCTGGTGAGTAAAGGGGAGTAGCTCAATCAGCTAGGGCAAGCTCAGGGTAAGCTTACAATAAACTTAAGTCAGCTCCCATAGGCGAATCACAAGCTAAACCAGCTGGGGCAAGCTTGGAGCAGCTCCCACTAGCTAGGGCCAGCTCCAGCAGTTAGATCTTTAGCTCCATCAGCTGGTACAAGCTCAGGGTAGCTCACACTAGCTTAGGTCAGCTCCAGCAGCTGGACCACTAGCTCACTCAGCTGGAGTAGCTGACATTAAGCTCAACTCAGCTGGGTGGAGTGTTATGATCCGGGCCAGTGTGGTCGGGTCATGGGCGGTTGTGGTCCGGTTGGTTGTGGGTCGATCACAAAGGGCCCATGGGTCAAGGGCTGATCATGTTGGGTACTTGGGGAAGCAGGCCAGACATCAGGATGTGGATGTGGGCTTATGTTCGTCCAGCCCAAAAGGAAGAAGGGGCAGTCCCAGGCGGTTGGAGGCAGTTTGGCCGAATGGGTGTAAACTGCCCAAACGGTTGTGCCTGTTCGCCCAGGCAGTTGGCCGACCCCTTTCCATATAAAAACACAGCCATGGGAACGAAAATAGACACAATTTTCCCAAGGGAAAGCTCTGCCCAAATCGTGACAGAGAGAAAGAAAGATAGAGAGAGAGAGATCGATTCAAAAGGGTGGCCGTGTGGGTTGTTGGTGAATTCCGACCAGAAGGGCGTCCGTGTGGCTTGAAGATCGGTTAATGATGGGTAGCAGAGGAAAGGATAAGGACGTGGAGAAAGGTTTGAGCACTCCTGAGCGTACGCCCAAGGTGAGTGGGATGATCCGAACCATCCTACTATGGCCCCGGTTGGAATACCGTGTAGGCTGTGTTTGGATTGATGGGAACAGACCCATCTGTTCTCTTTTCCTTTCTGATCTACTCGTGTTCTTCTTTGTTCTGAATGTGTTGGATGATTCCGACATAGAATGGCCAAGCCACGGCCTTGGTTGTTCAGTGAAACTCTCCATGGCCTTGGTTGGGCCGGTGTGTTAGGATCTCTTAGTTCCGGGTGGAATTGATGGGATCCGACCATGGATTCCTCTTAGTGGGGAATTATCATGAATTATCATGTATTTAGATTGGGTTTATCAAACCAAAACGATGGTGGTCAGTTATGGCCGGTTTGGTGGAGATTGGCCGAATTCTATGTGAAAGAGGCCGGTTCTCACCAATCTGGTTGAGGATTCTCCTTATTTGGGATTTTTAGGAGATTATCATGAGTTTTAATATTTAGTTTAAGAACTTTCAAAAAAGGGTCAGAAATAGACCCAACCATGGGCTGATCCGTTTCAGTCGGGGCATTGTACTGGGCGGGACCGGTTTAGACTGACCCGGTGTTGATTCTAGTGTTAGGATAGTCTTAGTTGAATATCCTGGACCGATTGTGACTTAGTATTCTGATTGGGATAGTTTGGGAATTTAGACTAGGTGAACCGAACCATGCAATAGAACTTGGAAATGTTAAGCTATCGGATTACTTATGTTATTCTATCGTGTGCATGTTGGTTTTCAGGATCTGACCAGGACCGTGGCAAGGCCAAGGAACCATGAGGACCCGGCTGTGAATGGATGTGTGGATGGGATAGTATAAGTATTGTATTGTAATATGAACTTATGATAGCCTAATGTGCAAACTGAATGATATGACTACTTTGTATGGATCACATGTTTGCTATTAATGAAGATACGATTTCTGTTATTGTCTAGACTTAGGGTTGGAATGTATGAACCTCACTTGATCGAAAATGACTTAGTAAATTATGGAACATTAAAAGAGAATACACACCCTATGATCTAGCTAAGTAAGACCGCGGGTCCATGTTGGGCTTAACAGCCAGGAACGGGTCTTACAAGTTGGTATCAGAGCGGAGTTGATTCTAGGATTGGTTTGGGGTTGGGTTAGTGTAGTAACCCGCCTAAAGGGATAAAATGGTTGAGATCGACAGAGTTGGAATTTGGAGCCAAGATTTTGGGAATCAAATTTTGATGAAGAATGTTGAGTTTTGGTCATATAAAACTTAACATGGTTCAGAGAAAATGGAAGAGTGGTCGAGCATCAACCTGGTGGTCGAGTCGCGGGAGATAAAGATCGATCGGGAAAGTTTGAAGTACGAGATGGTCGAAGAATGGATCGTAAGTGAACCATGAGTCAAAATAAGCTGCTCTACCATGTTACATAATGTCTCAGATTGATCAGACGAACGTTTTGGAAGCATAACATTTTTGGAAGCACGACTTTTAGAAGCACGACGTTTTAGAAGCACGACGTTTCTGAAGCTCGACGTTTCTTAGGCACGAAGTTTTCCGCGAAACTTCGTAATATATTATTTTGGAGAAAGAAAAATAAATCGGAAGCAGGACGGGAATTAAGCAGGACGGGAAGCAAGCACGACGGGATCGAAGCACGACGGGATCGAAGCACGAAGGGAAAACCTGAAATTGGACAAAAACCCTAATTTCGGTATTATGGAATTTTTCGGGGAAGCCGGAGGCTCGGGAAATATTTTTCCATCAAGGTCAGGATACTTTTGGAGTTTCTTAAGAATATTCAGAGCATCAGAAGGGGAGCGGAAAAATATTCGGGATTGATCGCGGGTCAAAAATATCCTGGAAGAGTCGAAATCGGGCGAATGGACCGAGAAGCACGATGTGGCTCCGTGTATGGGATCAGGACGTGCTGTCAACCATCTAACCAGCTGAGTGTCAACACAAGGAGGAGGTGTCGCCGTGCATGGAAGCATCACATGCGGATTGACACACAAAAGCACGAGGTGGATCGACCAAGCACGAGGTGTCGACGCGCATGCAACCAAAGCATGCTAATCGACATGTGGATGATGTGGTGTGGACTTGCATGAGTTTCAGACATGCATCTTGACATCTGGGAGGAGTGTTGTCGCCCTGCATGAGTCTTGAGCATGCTGAGAGACATGTGGAGCACGAGGTGCCGCCGCGCATGCGTCCAGAGCCATGCGGAGCAACACACGGGCTGCCACCAACCTGAAGCTGATTGGTTGTTGTCTCCTATAAATAGCCACGACGCCCTCTTATTTCTATACATCCAGACCTGTCCAAAGCCACTCCAAAACGTGAGAGAGAAAGAAAATGGTCGAGTTAAGAGTATGGTCGATTCTAAAGACCGATACTCCACCGAGAAGGCAAGTTCTGTCCAATTGACCTTTCTCTACGATTGTGAAGCGGAAGCTCTGTCCAAATCAATCCATACAAGCCAGTCATATTCTATGATGACCAAGTGGAGGTTCTGTCCAAGATCAGGTTAGTTCCACGAGTTCAAATCAGTCTAAGTTCTGAAGCCAATGTTCTGCCCGAAAGTCCGAAGAACTGTCCAGAAGCTAAAGAAAGTTCTGTCCGAGTCCAGATCAGTCCAAGTCAGTTACTTCGTGATGAAGCCAAGGTTCTGTCCAAGTCAATCTCAGTCCATTCTATTCCAATCAAGTCGTCCATTGGGTTTTGGCCAAGTCCTCTCCGATCAACCAGCTGCTTATCGGCATAGAACACTGTGAGTTGGTATTGTTTGCATTCCGTTTGGAATTTAGGATAGATAGTTTAGTGAGTTGACTTGTTTGAATTCCACTTGGAATTTAGGGTAGTTTTGTGAGTTGGTATTGTTTGCATTCCGTTTGGAATTTAGGATAGATAGGTTAGTGAGTTGACTTGCTTGAATTCCACTTGGAATTTAGGATAGTTTTATTTATGCTTGAGTTCCACTTGGGACTTAGGATAGATCGAGTTGCATATAGAGTAGAATGCTCACGTTATTGCATGATAGAGTCCTTAGGGTTATTTTTTATTTATTTGAACCGGACTCAGTTTAGCACGGGCTAAGCTGAGATGATAAGGAATTAAGACTGAGTTAATAACCTGACTAGGACTAGGACTAGGATGCATCATGTTTTCTACTCTTGCTTGTTGATATGGTTGAGTGCAGGTTCCCGTTATCTTTAAAGATAGTTTCATAGTAGGAGGCCGAACTATCTGGGTAACGGTTTGATTGAATTGATTGCTTGTTAGATTATTTAAATGCTTGCTTGTTTAATTAATCTTGTTGATTGAGGTTAGTCAGCTCTTGGTAAGGGAGTGACTAACTGGTTTAGTTGTTTAGTTATGATATTGTTGTTAGTATTTTATATGCTAGTACTAAGGGTCTTAGGCCATATAGGCCGGACTACTGGTACTATTGGTTAGTGTTATAGAGTCGAGTCTAGTTAGGATCTGGAACTTTAGCCTTAGGTTAGGTTCTTATTTTTGTTGGTGTTAAGTGTTTGCCGACAGCATGTGCGTAACCCGCCCATGCTAGGCATGTTTAGGGGTGATTAGTGTTTCCTCGACCTCGTATTCAGCGGGTTCAAGAAAACCCCTTATTTGCTGGATCGGGAAGACTCAGAGAGACGGGGTCATGGCCTAGGGCTGAGTATTACACGACGGTGTAATGTCCGGCAGTGACCCGAATGACAGTGGGCTGTCGCGCGGTGACCCGAATGACTGTGGGCCGCGGTCGGTTGAAAGTTTCTTTCTTCTAGCCTTCGTAGTAGGGAGAAAGGATATAGCCGATGTAGAGGAGGAACACGAAGTCACCAGGGCCCATGTTAGAGTGTCGAGTTAGAGTGTCGTGTCTAGTAAAGGGTTATGGAACCCTAGAGTAAGTGTAACACCGATATACGGTGTTACGAGTTAGATAGAGTCGTAGTTAGTACCTTATTATTGTTATTGGTGTTCGATTTTCTTGCAGGTTTCTAACATTGAGTTCTAATTCCGGGTTAGGTACCGGATTAGGATTGGTGTCTCTTTGGTTAGTGTAGACCCAAAGTTGGCTATTACATTGTTTGAGGGATGACTTATGAAGGGTGGTGGATATTGAAAGCTATGCGGTATCAGCGATTGGCTGATCATGTTCTTGTCTGATTGTTGGTCGACCAATTAGTGATACTTGTATAGTCTAAGTGTCTAACACTACATGAGTACTGAACTCAGGCATATATATGGTTAACTAGGGATTGCTTGTTGACTTGTTTTCATGCAGGTTCTCGTTACTTGAAGTTAGATCAAGGCAGGAGGCCAAATCTAACTTAGTAACGGTTTGATTAGATAGTGAATTGTGTTTGCTTGTTTAGCTTTAGCTTTGGTTGCATGCTAGGGCTAGATTGATTGTTATTTTGGGTTGTCCGGGTTAGTTTATAGGTTGCGGGTAGAGGCCGCCAGCTCACTGAGTAACATTAGGTTACTCACCCAACTCCGTTGTCCTTTTTGCAGGTAGCTTAGTAAGGACGATCGGATAGATCGTTGCTGGACGTTAGGACCGCCGGAGTAGATTTCATGCCTTTTGTATACGGTATTTTGATTTGTGTTTAGTTGACTCGATTTGGCATTAGGCCAGGCCCAGTCTTGAATTATTTCAATATATGAATATTTCTTAAATCAATAAAGTAATTGTTTTATATGCCCATCATAAGTAGTCTGATATTTGACTAGTCCGGTCTAACACAACGTTAGGTCTTGGTACGGGTTGAAAAGCCTTAGGCCTTGATCTAACGGAACCATTAACTCTTGGTACGGGTTCCAAAGCCTTAAGCCTTGAGTTAGCGGGGCGAGTTAGTGGATGAACTGGTCTAGGTCGCGGAGTAAGTTCTATGACTATGACCAGATTGTCCCTAGCCGTCACGTAGCGCTTCCGGACCATGGTGTTGGGTTAGACGGTCAGTCATGTTCTTGTTTGATTGTTGGCTGGCCGGTTGGCTCATCTCTAACCATGGGTATTGGTTGGTCTATCGGTCATGTTCTTGTTTGATTGTTGGCCGGTGGATCGACTATATGTCTAGGACGGTTCGGGGGTGTTACAGTTAGTCACCACACATCCGGCTGGGTTCCATGGTAAGGTCTGGTAGTTGTTTAGTCATAGGAATTGTTTGGGATAATGGTTAAGTCTAGTGGACTAACTCAATTTGATTACTTGTTTTGAACCCAAGGGTGGAAAGAGCAAGTCTAAGACTCGGAAGGGAAGGGAGGCTACAGGGGCATCCGGTCATGTGGGTGCAGATGATGTGAATCTGGCCGCAACATTGCCAATCCAAACGGAATTGGGTGATAGTGGGATCGGATTGTCTACTGATCAGCCCAACCCTTCTAAAGTTCATATGGAGGGAACTGATGGGATTGAGGGTTCTGGACAGCAACATCAAGAGGAGCATGAAGGTGGGGGTGAATCCCCACATGCTAGACGTGTGGATGACCAGAATGTGGCTGCGGATGGTAGGGCAACTGGTCGAGTGAATCCGGTTGTGGAACCAACCATGCATGAGGTTTTGGAGGTCATGAAGGCTATGGGTGCTCAGATGCTGGCTTTGACTCAGGCGATTACACCTTTGGGTCAGGCCATACCAATCCAGACCGCTATTCCTCTTGGGAACCCTCCGATTGGTCGTACCACAGCAGCTCAGGCAGCCGAAGGAGGGGCTCCTGCGCAAGTGGAACATGTGGCTGAAGTGATTGAGATTGATCCCCCAGCCAGGGCAGCCTGGAAAGTTGATTACCTGAAAGTGCTGGAGCACATCTCCAAGTTGGGTACCAAACACTTTGCTGGAAGTGTTGACCCTATGGAGGCTGACGAGTGGAGAACTAGGCTGGTTCGGAACTTCAAATCCACACGGTGTCCTGAGGAGTACCAGAAGGACATTGCAGTGCACTTCCTGGAGGGAGATGCACACAACTGGTGGTTGGCTCTAGATAAGCGTACAAATGGTGCTCTTGTGCGCTTTGCGGATTTTGAGGTTGAGTTCAACCACAAGTACTTTCCAGCTGAGGCTTGGGATCGTTTGGAGGCCAAGTTCTTGGACTTGGTCCAGGGACGCAGGTCAGTACGAGAGTATGAGGAGGAATTTAACCGACTCAGGCGTATGTGGGTAAGGAATTGGAGGATGAGGCAGTTCAGGTGAGACGATTCATCAGAGGCCTTAGGGCTGAACTTAGGACCTACTGCTCGGTCCGCACCTTCCCAACAGTGACTGAGTTAGTTGAGAGGATGGCCTTGCTGGAGGCCAACCTTGCAGATGAACATAAACAAAAGGTTAGGAGTGTGGTGGTGTCATCTAGTCACAATGGTGACCGGAAAAGGAAGAGGGACCAGGTTGAGGAGGGTAAAACCTCAAGTGGTAGACCTGTGTGCCCTAAGTGTGGCCGTCATCATGGTGGGGAATGCTGGAGAGCAATGGGAGCCTGTCTCCGATGTGGTAAGATGGACCACTCAGCCCGTGACTGTCCCAGGCAGGAGCAAGGGGCTGGTGGGGATACCAGGACTTGCCATTATTGTGGAAAGAGGGGACACCTCCGAAAGGATTGTCCTAAGCTGGCAGCCGGGGCTAACAAGAACCGAGGAGAGGCCAGTAAGCCGGACCAGAACCACGGGCAGCCATCCGCACCGCGTGTGTATGAGTTGTCCAAGGATGAGAACAAGACTGGACCATTCCTCGCAATCACTGGTAATGTGTCTGATTCTACTCTTTTCAATTCAGTAGGATTGCATGGTATGGAACCTAGGATGGTTAGATATTTAGTTTGGGTCATATGTAGGGACCCTAAGTATCGGTGGTGTGGAAACACATGTACTTTTCGATACTGGAGCTACACATAGTTTTGTGAGTCCGGGGATGCTCGGAAAGGGGTTGTTCCAGTTGGGAACGGGGGATTGTCCTGGAGTAGTGAATGCGGCTGGTGGCCAAGTCATGCGTTCACTTGGGGTGGTTCAGGACGTCCCAGTGGTGATCCAGGACAGGGTTATGCCTGTGGATCTTGTGGTAGTCCACCTAAAGAATCACGAGGTGATCTTAGGTATGGATTGGCTTGGAAGGAATCGGGCCACTCTTGACTGTCACCGGGGGCGTGTGCTTTTTGAGAGTGGGTGTGGGAATCCGATCAAGTTCCAAGGTATACGTCCAATCTCTGGATGCTTGGTGGTGTCAGCTATTCAGTGTGATAGAATGCTGAGGAAGGGTTGTGAAGCTTATTTAGCCACAATCGCCACTAAGGAGGTTGTAGGGGGTGGTGACCCGGAGGGAATACCGCTGGTTGGTGAGTTCCAGGATGTGTTTAGGGCACTACAGGGCATTCCCCCTGATAGGTCGGACCCTTTCATAATAGAACTCGAACCAGGGACGGTCCCATTATCCAAAAGTCCCTACAGAATGGCTCCTGCCGAAATGGCCGAGCTTAAGAAACAGCTGGAGGAATTGCTGGATAAGGGTTTCATACGACCAAGTGTGTCACCCTGGGGAGCACCAGTCCTCTTTGTGAAAAAGAAGGATGGTAGTCTCAGATTATGTATTGACTATCGAGGGTTGAACCGGGTGACTGTGAAGAATAAGTACCCATTGCCTCGGATAGATGAGTTGTTAGATCAACTCAAGGGTGCAAAGTGGTTTTCCAAAATAGATTTGGCTTCAGGGTATCATCAAATTCCCATTGAACCAAATGATGTAAGGAAAACAGCCTTCCGGACTAGGTATGGCCACTATGAGTTTGTGGTCATGCCATTTGGACTAACCAATGCACCCGCAGCTTTCATGAAGATGATGAACAGCATTTTTAGGGATTTCTTAGACGAGTTTGTGATCATCTTTATTGATGACATCTTGGTCTATTCCAAGACCAAGGAGGATCATGAGAAACATCTGAGAGCAGTGTTGGGACGATTGAGGGAACAACAGCTCTTTGCCAAATTGAGCAAGTGCAGTTTTTGGCAAAGGAGTGTTGGGTTCCTGGGTCACATTGTATCCGACCAAGGTGTGTCCGTCGACCCAAAAAGATCAAGGCCATCCAGGAATGGCCTAGACCAAAGAATGCTACGGAGGTTAGGAGCTTCTTGGGTTTGGCCGGGTACTACAGGAAGTTTGTCAAGGGGTTTGCAAGTTTGGCTCAACCTATGACACAACTAACTGGAAAAGACGTGAAGTTTACATGGACTGAGAAGTGTGAGACATGTTTCTCAGCACTTAAGGACATGCTGACCAGTGCACCCGTACTGGCATTGCCAGAGGCAGACCAACCATATGTGGTATACACAGATGCATCCATCACTGGATTGGGATGTGTACTGACCCAACATGGAAAGGTCATTGCTTATGCTTCTAGGCAATTAAGGAAGCATGAGGGAAACTACCCAACCCACGACTTAGAGATGGCCGCAGTGGTATTTGCCCTCAAACTATGGCGATCATACTTGTATGGTGCCAAGGTCCAGATCCTAACCGACCACAAGAGCCTCAAGTATATATTCACTCAACCCGAGTTGAATTTGAGACAGAGGAGATGGATGGAATTTGTGGCCGATTATGATCTTGAAATTTCTTACCACCCAGGTAAGGCAAACTTGGTGGCTGATGCTTTGAGTCGGAGAAGGGCCGAGGTATCAGCTGAAAGGGATGCAGATGTATTGGAAGGAATGGTCCGGACATTGCATCTGGACACATTGGTCAGCGAGGACGAACCATTGGGTTTGGAAGCAGTGAACCAGGCTGATCTTCTTACCAGGATTAGACAAGCACAGAGCTTGGATGAGAACCTACCAAAGGTTGCTCGCAATGAGCTGACTGAGTATCAGATCACCTCAGATGGCACCATTTTAGTGCGTGGTCGAGTGAGTGTACCCAATGATAGGAGTCTTAAGGAGGAAATTATGAGACATTCTCATAAGTCCAAGTTCTCAGTACATCCTGGTGCCACCAAGATGTACCAAGATATCAAGAGATACTATCATTGGATCCGGATGAAGGTGGACATAGCAGAGTGGGTCTCTAAGTGTTCTACCTGTCAGTTGGTTAAGGCAGAGCATCAAGTCCCTAGTGGCTTACTCCAGAGCCTACCTATCCCTGAGTGGAAGTGGGATCATATTACGATGGATTTTGTAACCGGTTTCCCTACCACTAGGAAGAAGAATGATGCGATCTGGGTGATCGTGGATCGACTGACTAAATCGGCTCACTTCCTAGCCATAAAGAAAGGAGACGGAGTTGACCAGATTGTGCACACGTACATGAATGAGATTGTACGGCTGCATGGGGTTCCATCTAGTATTGTGTCGGACAGAGATCCGAGGTTCACCTCTAGGTTCTGGAGAGCTTTCCAAAAAGCCTTAGGAACTAGGGTGAATATGAGTACTGCGTACCACCCACAAACAGATGGGCAATCTGAACGCACCATCAGGACATTAGAGGATATGCTGAGAGCATGTGTCCTAGATTGGGGTGACTCATGGGAGAAGCATTTGCCTTTGGTGGAGTTCGCTTACAACAATAGTTTTCACCGGAGCATTGGGATGTCGCCATATGAAGCTTTATATGGACGACCATGCAGGACACCAGTATGCTGGACCCAAGTGGGGGAGCGTAGCATGATTGGACCTGAGATAGTGGAGGAGACAACTGAGAAAATCAAGTTCATCCAGGACCGGATGAAGGCAGCTCAGGATCGACAAAAACACTATGCTGATAAGCGTAGGAAGGATCTTGAGTTTGAAGTTGGTGATATGGTCTACTTGAAAATGATTACTTTCAAAGGTAGAGTAAGAATATCCGGTAGGAGAAAGTTGGATCCAAGGTACTTAGGTCCCTTCCGGATCAGTGAGAGGATTGGGGAAGTGGCTTACAAGTTGGAACTACCATCCGCAATGGATGCGTTCCACAATGTGTTCCATGTGTCCCAACTTCGGAAGTGTTTGTCAGACCAAGATGTTCACATTCCTCAGATTCCAGCAGACCTTGGGACGAACCTAAACCTAGAGACAAGGCCAATTCGAATCGTGGACAGGATGGAGAAAGCAACTAGGAATAAGGTGGTCCAAATGGTAAAGGTAATCTGGGAATGTAATGGTCGTGAGGAAACAACTTGGGAAACTGAAGCCAAAATGAAGGCTGAATTTCCTAAGTGGTTTGAGCAATATGAATCCAGAGATGTACTTGTTCTGGATTCGAGGACGAATCCAATTCAAGTGGGGGAGACTTGTAGCATCCCCAAATCTGGATAAGGCCTTCGGGCACGGCCATGGTGCGAGGGAACGCACTGGTCAGGTCATGTGACCTAAGGACAAGCGTACCATGGTTGGGAGGGATGGTTAAGTACATCAGTATGCTGAGACTTGACCAGAATTGGATAGAGACAAGTAAATAAGGACCGGATGAGTGCTAAGGAAGCTGGTGAGTAAAGGGAAGTAGCTCAATCAGCTAGGGCAAGCTCAGGGTAAGCTTACAATAAACTTAAGTCAGCTCCCATAGGCGAATCACAAGCTAAACCAGCTGGGGCAAGCTTGGAGCAGCTCCCACTAGCTAGGGCCAGCTCCAGCAGTTAGATCTTTAGCTCCATCAGCTGGTACAAGCTCAGGGTAGCTCACACTAGCTTAGGTCAGCTCCAGCAGCTGGACCACTAGCTCACTCAGCTGGAGTAGCTGGCATTCAGCTCAACTCAGCTGGGTGGAGTGTTATGATCCGGGCCAGTGTGGTCGGGTCATGGGCGGTTGTGGTCCGGTTGGTTGTGGGTCGATCACAAAGGGCCCATGGGTCAAGGGCTGATCATGTTGGGTACTTGGGGAAGCAGGCCAGACATCAGGATGTGGATGTGGGCTTATGTTCGTCCAGCCCAAAAGGAAGAAGGGGCAGTTCCAGGCGGTTGGAGGCAGTTTGGCCGAATGGGTGTAAACTGCCCAAACGGTTGTGCCTGTTCGCCCAGGCAGTTGGCCGACCCCTTTCCCTATAAAAACACAGCCATGGGAACGAAAATAGACACAATTTTCCCAAGGGAAAGCTCTGCCCAAATCGTGACAGAGAGAAAGAAAGATAGAGAGAGAGAGAGATCGATTCAAAAGGGTGGCCGTGTGGGTTGTTGGTGAATTCCGACCAGAAGGGCGTCCGTGTGGCTTGAAGATCGGTTAATGATGGGTAGCAGAGGAAAGGATAAGGACGTGGAGAAAGGTTTGAGCACTCCTGAGCGTACGCCCAAGGTGAGTGGGATGATCCGAACCATCCTACCATGGCCCCGGTTGGAATACCGTGTAGGCTGTGTTTGGATTGGTGGGAACAGACCCATCTCTTCTCTTTTCCTTTCTGATCTACTCGTGTTCTTCTTTGTTCTGAATGTGTTGGATGATTCCGACATAGAATGGCCAAGCCACGGCCTTGGTTGTTCAGTGAAACTCTCCATGGCCTTGGTTGGGCCGGTATGTTAGGATCTCTTAGTTCCGGATGGAATTGATGGGATCCGACCATGGATTCCTCTTAGTGGGGATTTATCATGAATTATCATGTATCTAGATTGGGTTTATCAAACCAAATCGATGGTGGTCAGTTATGGCCGGTTTGGTGGAAATTGGCCGAATTCTATGTGAAGAAGGCCGGTTCTCACCAATCTGATTGAGGATTCTTCTTATTTGGGATTTTTAGGAGATTATCATGAGTTTTAATATTTAGTTTAAGAACTTTCAAATAAGGGTCAGAAATGGACCCGACCATGGACTGATCCGTTTCAGTCGGGGCATTGTACTGGGCTGAACCGGTTTAGACTGACCCGGTGTTGATTCTAGTGTTAGGATAGTCTTAGTTGAATATCCTGGACCGATTGTGACTTAGTATACTGATTGGGATAGTTTGGGAATTTAGACTAGGTGAACCGAACCATGCAATAGAACTTGGAAATGTTAAGCTATCGGATTACTTATGTTATTCTATCGTGTGCATGTTGGTTTCAGGATCTGACCAGGACCGTGGCAAGGCCAAGGAACCATGAGGACCCGGCTGTGAATGGATGTGTGGATGGGATAGTATAAGTATTGTATTGTAATATGAACTTATGATAGCCTAATGTGCAAACTGAATGATATGACTACATTGTATGGATCACATGTTTGTTATTAATGAAGATACGATTTCTGTTATTGTCTAGACTTAGGGTTGGAATGTATGAACCTCACTTGATCGAAAACGACTTAGTAAATTATGGAACATTAAAAGAGAATAAACACCCTATGATCTAGCTAAGTAAGACCGCGGGTCCATGTTGGGCTTAACAGCCAGGAACGGGTCTTACAAGTTGGTATCAGAGCGGAGTTGATTCTAGGATTGGTTTGGGGTTGGGTTAGTCACCACACATCCGGCTGGGTTCCATGGTAAGGTCTGGTAGTTTGTTTAGTCTTAGGATTTGTTTGGTGATAATTGTTAAGTCTAGTGGACTAACTCGATTTGATTACTTGTTTTGAACCCAAGGGTGGAAAGAGCAAGTCTAAGACTCGGAAGGGAAGGGAGGCTACTGGGGCATCCGGTCATGTGGGTGCAGATGATGTGAATCTGGCCGCAACATTGCCAATCCAAACGGATTTGGGTAATAGTGGGATCGGATTGTCTACTGATCAGCCCAACCCGGCTGAGGTTCATATGGAGGGAACTGATGGGGTTGTGGGTTCTGGACAGCAACAACAAGAGGAGCATGAAGGTGGGGGTGAATCCCCACATGCTGGACGTGTGGATGACCAGAATGTGGCTACGGATGGTAGGGCAACTGGTCGAGTGAATCCGGTTGTGGAACCAACCATGCATGAGGTTTTGGAGGTCATGAAGGCTATGGGTGCTCAGATGCTGGCTTTGACTCAGGCGATTACACCTTTGGGTCAGGCCATACCAATCCAGACCGCTATTCCTCTTGGGAACCCTCCGATTGGTCGTACCACAGCAGCTCAGGCAGCCGAAGGAGGGGCTCCTGCGCAAGTGGAACATGTGGCTGAAGTGATTGAGATTGATCCCCCAGCCAGGGCAGCCTGGAAAGTTGATTACCTGAAAGTGCTGGAGCACATCTCCAAGTTGGGTACCAAACACTTTGCTGGAAGTGTTGACCCTATGGAGGCTGACGAGTGGAGAACTAGGCTGGTTCGGAACTTCAAATCCACTCGGTGTCCTGAGGAGTACCAACCTTAGGCTGGTTCGGAACTTCAAATCCACCCGGTCTCCTCTGTCTCAAATTCAACTCGGGTTGAGTGAATATATACTTGAGGCTCTTGTGGTCGTTATGATCTGCACCTTGGCACCATACAAGTATGATCGCCATAGTTTGAGGGCAAATACCACTGCAGCCATCTCTAAGTCGTGGGTTGGGTAGTTTCCCTCATGCGTCCTTAATTGCCTAGAGGCATAAGCAATGACCTTTCCATGTTGGGTCAAGAACCAAAGAGTCATTTCTGACCCCACAAGTAGCACATATTTCAGCCTAGAGATAAACTCAAATAAAAGAAGAAAAAAAAAATATATTCGAAAAGTTTGATTTGTGGATTGGTGGTGGTAGAGAAAGCCTGCTGGCCGAGGAGAAATCCGGCCTTTGAGGAGGTTAAAGCAGATTCCAAACCCATATTTCTTATCTTCCTATCTCATCTCATTGTTTGTTTGCTTGGAAAAACCCATTGGGAAGCTTGGTTTGTCTTTCTTAGAACTTGGAGAAGAAACTCTTGAGTGACCATCCAAATTCCGAGTGAAACACTTGAGTGGGAGAGATTAAACACCTGAGCGTGTGAGGAATATATTTAACTGTGCTAATCTTTGGTGTTTAGCAATTTCAGGAACCATGGAAAGTGAAGATGAAAGAAACCGTCCCGGAAATTCTGTAGCCGGCTTGTCCAACTTGCAAATGAGAGCTCTAAATGATTCTTTTACTAACCTTTTGAACACAGGTTTAGAGCAGATCCATCAACGTCTTGATGAGATACAGGTTCGTCAAACCACTCAGTCCAGAACCGGAGCAAGAAGAGAACACCCAAGACGAACCAACCGATCCGATGATGACGAGGAGGAGTTCCTTGATGATCGTTCCATCAACCGACCTAGGAGAGGTCCACGACACCAAAACCATGAACGAGGTGATGTTAATCCTTTTGCTAGGAGAGATGAACAAGTTGATGATGGTTTAGGTGGTTTGAAACTTAAGATTCCAACCTTTGAAGGCAAAAACGATCCTGATGCATATTTAGAATGGGAAAGAAAAAATTGAGCTCGTTTTTGATTGTCAAAATTTCTCTGAAATTAAAAAGGTTAGGTTGGCCGCAACTGAGTTTACTGGCTATGCTATTAACTGGTATGATCAAGTGTTGACTCACAGGAGGAGAACAGGTGGACGACCTATAGCCTCATGGGATGAGCTCACTACCTTGATGAGAAAAAGATTTGTTCCGGAGCACTACCATCGTGACCTTCACCAAAGGCTTAGACGTTTACTTCAAGGAACCAAATCAGTTGAGGATTACTTCCAGGAGATGGAAACACTGATGATCAAAGCCGATGTGGATGAGACTTTGGAGGCTACTATGGCAAGGTTCGTTGCTGGACTCAACCGTGACATCCAAGATCGGATGGAGCTTCAAGATTACGAAAGTTTGGATCAGATGCTCCACAAAGCTATCTTGATTGAGCAGCAAATCAAGAGGAAGGGCATGTCCAAACCATCCTATGCCCCAAAACCGACCTTTGCTTCCAAGCCAAACTACCAAGACAAAGGTAAGTCCCCAGCCACAACAAATACTGCTTTTAAGACTAATGTTCCTGCTCGTGTTGATAGAGAAAAGACTGATGGACCTCCCAAACGAACAAGAGACATCTAGTTCTTTAGATGTCATGGTCTTGGGCATTATGCTAATCGTTTTCCGAACCAAAAGGTGATGATTCTCTTGGAGAATGGAGAAATTGAGTCCGAGGACGACAAGGGAGGATAAGGAAGATCTTGGTCCAGTCTATGATGAGGATGAAGAACCAGTGGATTACCCACATCAAGGACCACTTCTGGTTGCTAGGAGACCCTTGGACGATTCAGACGGTCCAATCTTTGATGAGTACGAGCCCACGGACGATTATCTCGGACCAGTCTACGACCAACATCTTGGTCCGATCTTTGATGACTACCTGGATGAAGAATCAGTCCCGACCTTTGACGAGGAACCTGACCATTTCGACTATCCAGCTCACGGTCCATTGCTTGTCACTAGGAGATCCTTATATTTTTTTTTCATGATACACCTGAATTGAAAGATCACTCTAAGGTTGGTGGATTGGATAAGCCTTGCACCGAATGAGCTAGAAAGCACAACGATCAAGGGATGTGGATCGAAAGGTGACACAAAAGGTGCGGAAAGTCTCTTGATACTACAACTTCTAAGCTCGAAGATAT
>CAJHQP010003010.1:0-74357 GCA_905132765.1 Moricandia arvensis
TACTTTTCAGGTAGGATCCTTATAGACACTTCCCTTACGTCCCTTTTGATTTTGATCTGTTAACTTTTTTTGTGGCAGATAATATGTTTTTGCCTCAGTACATGAAAATAACATCTGTCCAACCCATTTCTGACCAAAGGATAAAGTTGTGACATGGAACCTGCCATTATCGAAAATGATACGTCATATATGGTCCAGTCTACAATATAAGCTTACATGGAGGATTTCAATCTGAAAACTTTGAGCTGTGTTAGTGATTCTTATGTTTATGTAGATTTACAAGAACATTGGAGAGAAGTAGGGAGTTAGTTACTCGGAGACTGAGACAGTTACTAGATGCAAAGAGCCTATCATAAACCAAGGGCCAGATCTGACCTGAGGTCTCATTTTTGATGAAGAAAACTTAGGTTCACCTCACCTTTAACCATGTAGATTAATAAATAAGAAAAACGTTAAATATGTTTACAAAAAAAATTACTTAAAAATAAATATTTTTTTAGAAAATCAAAATCTTTATATCTAAATACAAACCTTAGACCCTAAACTCAAATCATAAACCCTAAATCCAAACCCTAAACTTTAAATTCAAACCTTAGATCCTAAACCCAAACCTAGACCTAACCCAAACCCTATACCCTAAACTCAAATTTTAGACCTTAAATCATAAACCCAAACTTTAGACCCTGAACCTAAACTCTAAACCTTAAAATCCTGAATTCAAACTCTAAATCATAAACCCAAATCCGAAACTCTAAATCCTAAACCCTAAACCCAAACTTTAAACCCTAAATTTAAATCCAAACCTTCAAACCAATTTTTTTTCGCAGGGTTTAGAATTTAAGTTTATGATTAAGGTTTAAGATTTAAGGTTTAGGTTCATGGTCTAAAGTTTACATTTAAAGTTTATTATTTAGGGTCTAGGATTTGAGTTTAGGGTATAAGGTTTAGGTTAGGGTTTAGGGTTTAAGTTTAGGGTCTAGGGTTTGGGTTTTAAGATTTAGGGTTTGGGTTTAGGGTCTAGGATTTGGGTTTATGATCTACGGTTTGGATTTAGGTTAAGGGTTTGATTCTAGTTTTTTAAAATATTTATTTTTAAACTATTTTAATTATTTTAAAAAACTATTTAATATTTTTATATATATTTGGATATATACACATCAAATTTTGAATTCTAATAATTTGTAAATTATTTATTGCCCTGTATTACCGTAGCACTATCTATCCTATACTAAAAGGAGAATAAGCTGCATAGAGAGAAAGCTGCATAGAGAGAATGTCCACGTTGGTTTAAAAAAATCAACCAATTAAAGAATTTCTTGTAGCCACGTCATCATCTCCTTATTCCTCCTTAAACCTACGCATCTTTGTCTTTTGAGCTTCATCTCATCTGAAAAGAGCAGCAATTATTGTCTTCTCCCATTGATTACTTCATCAGTCGACCTTATTTTATCGCTTCAGATTCCCACAAAAGCTTATAAATCCCTCACTTTCACCTACTTCAGAATATTCAGTTTATAAATGTCTGCAAAGAAGTCGAAAATCGCCGGTAAAACCCCAATTGGTCATTTCTTCAACGATCTCTCTCCTGCATTGAGAGAGTGGAACCTCTGATTCGTCTTGCTACATTTTTGGGACGTGCGTAACAGTACGAGGGGAATTCTAATCGGCTTAGAGCTGCTTCTGATAGTAGGTACCTCATCGACTTCCTCATACTGAGTTTTTAACTCTTCATGATTCAAATCCACCCTCTCAAACGATGTTTTCTGGTCTTATTGATCATGTATGAGCATGAATGGCAAGCAAATGGGTAAATTTTCTTTTTGAAATTATCAAAATACGCTACAACAACATATTATTCTGAAATCAAGTTATATTTTCTTTTATCTCTAGGGACAATGGGCTCTTACGGTAACAGGAATGACAATGTGAATTAAAATCTATAAACTGTGTGTTCCTTTTAAAGTAGTTTGTCTCATGTTGCTGCTGATATGTGTATGCTATCATTTTTGACGTTTTGTTATATGCCTCTGTATCCTGACTCATATGAAGTTTCCAAGTAAGATGACCAGCCAAATAAGTTTCCAAGTGGATTGGGGACACGACAATAACCAGGTAAATGCCACCAACAAAACCGATAATTCAATAACTCAAAATGTTTATATGTAAATAGTTTAGATGTAGACAAATGTATCACATATGTATACATCTACAGTGAGTTCCTTGAAGCAAAAAAGTTTGGGTTGAAAGAGACTTATTTCTAAGTAAAGTCGCTCTAAACAGCATTAAATAAATGCTAAGAAATGAGAACAGTAAGAGATAAAACAGTTACATAAATCCTCTATTCATTTCTAAATTTTACCCATTATTTTTCTCCATCATGACGGCTAACTGGCTAAGGTAAACAAAACATGCTCATACTGCTAATATGAAAGCCGTATGGTTTGTTTTCATGACTCCTGTTTTGTTTGGTTTGATTTTGAGCAAAAAGAAGAGATGAAAATGCACATCAACTGTGGGAAATGCAGAAACCAAATCAGGCATACTGTCACTGAGCTATAAGGTTTGATTCTAACACAAACAATTTTTTTGTTTCCAAACCCTTAGATATATGAGAGATGCAATAAAAATATTGAGATTTGAATGCATGTGTGAATCAGGTTGTGCTGGTGAAAAGAAGAGCTTGGTTACGGTGGTGGGTACGATGAATCTGCTCTGATGAATCTGCTCTGCATTGCATAGCAGCTTAGGAAGATCAACAGAAACCAGTGGTAGTCAGCACTGGACCACCAAGATCTCTTGACACCAAACCAGAAAAGGACCCGAGCCAGAGTCTTTCAAGCCTTGCCTTCCATACAACAATACAT
Source organism: Moricandia arvensis (assembly GCA_905132765.1). Classification (NCBI taxonomy): domain Eukaryota; kingdom Viridiplantae; phylum Streptophyta; class Magnoliopsida; order Brassicales; family Brassicaceae; genus Moricandia; species Moricandia arvensis. The sequence goes on from CAJHQP010003010.1 coordinate 2,865, forward strand.
GTGACATGGTAACAGTTAGTACATATGATAACAGATAACGGAAGCTGTTGCACCATTGTTTGAATCCTCTTTACATCCCTTAGCCTTCATATAAAATCTGTGTCTCTGTGATCAAGACACAAAATTGTAAGTTATCATGTTTCATATTTTTTTCTTCTTCTTGTGATGAATCTTTACATTTCCTATAAGACACAATCCAAGCATACTTTTTTGGTGAGATCGAGAGGGAAATTTTTTTTCATTGGTCTCATATCAGACTAATGCAATGAAAAACTGATTTTAAGAGTCATCTATTTATGGACGGTGCAGAATAAAAAAAAGATAGGTTTTCATGTAGCTCAAAAATACTTCTTATGAACATGTCTTTTGCTTTCATCCATTCTCTAAATGATTATAACCACATCAAAAACTAACATAATTTCCACCCTAAGCATTGTTTCTTCCTTGAAAGGCAACTACTATTTTAAACTCTTGAAACCAAACTCCCTATACAGTTTCAACAATTTTACACAACCACAGAAACAAAGACATATTCAAAGTTATCTTCAATAAACTCACGAAAGAAAACTTCTCCATAGAGGCCCAAAAATTCAATTTCATTTAATGTATATATGTGGAAGACTTGGGATCTACTCTCAAAAGGTTGAATCTCCCAAACCAAAAAGAACCATACTACATTGTATTGTTGTTTACGTTAAGAATTTCAGTCATACTTGACGGATATCACACTAATGGAGTTTGATTAAGCAAAAGAGAAGTCTCCACATCTGAGTTCTTCTTAAAACATGGATGTAACATGAAAAAGATAAGGGACCAATGAATCAACGATCATGCTAGAAACCACAATAGTTATACATATTAGCTGATAGTCTCAAACTTTTAGATAAAAATTCAAATTTTCTTTGAAATAGCTGTCTTTGTTCTTCCGTCATTACGGTCTAACGAGTTGGAGCGCTCTCATGGAACTTTTACAAAGTCTCCTCAATACCTTACATTTGTTTTGGATCATATATATATGGATTTATTCAATCCGTGCCAGCCAATTATGAGTTGGACATATTATATTTTGCGAAGAAATCAAAGTTTTTATTTGGAACATAATGTATATATCAAAGTTATTACCATATTTTTGTATATAAGTTTCATTGTTCTGCGTTTAGGAAAATGCTGAGATAAGTAATAGTAAGATGAATTGTTTGTCAATGTTTCTTACAATCAATTCGGAGATAATTGATGAATATTACGATTCTTAATAGAAACAAAACTAACACAATATTTACATTGTTTTTTTTGGACAAATCACAATACTTACATTATAAAACATACATTCTAACTAATATGAACTATATTATAACTAATTGATTATGAAACTTACACTATGGGTCAACAAAACATCTCTATTCAGGGAGCGGCAACACATAAGTAATCAAAAATAAGAATAAAAGTAATTATCTCCAAAATATAGAAAAGTAAAAACAAATACCAATTTAAAAGCATATTATACATATTGATTAATAACTCTTATTTACAAAAAGCTATTAGTTGTCTCATTATTAACCCCACAATTTTACTTCGACGAAACAATAAAAATCAGTAAAAACTTTCAAGAAAGAATAAGAGTAAAGTTCAATAAGTAAATTTCAATACATAAGTAAACCTTCCATCTACAATTGAAAAAAAATTATCATTAAGAAAACGCAACTAAGAACAATTTCCCACTCAACATCTTAAAAGCTGTCTATGTATTATGAACTCAGTTTTAGTATTTTGGCAAATTAATAAAAATATCTTATTACAGAATTAAAAAAAAAAGATATATGCAAAATTCAAACAACAACAAAAACAAAGTATTTCTCTCCTCTTATAATATATCATACACATTAGATAGTCTATGAAGACAAAAAAATTCTACAATTTTGATATTTACACAGAAAAATCATTAATAAAATTTGAATAGTAATTATCCGCGCGTAGCGCGAAAAACGATCTAGTATATATAATATATACACAAATAAAGATAATATAACAACATGGGTTTGTTTCATACAAAGATTCATTTGAAAGCTTTTTAGTCTATACACTTAAACAAATTAATTCAACCATGCAAATTGTCAAAATAACATGTAATTTATAATAATAAAAATTATAAACACCAATAAATATGAACAGTATTTTTTTTGAAATTTCATTATTTTAAAAAAACTTATTTTCAAAAAAAAACTAGCACATAAAAATCATCTAATAGAAGTTCACTTGATAAATGGATTAAACCTTAAAAAAATAGAAAAGTCGACAAACCAAAAATCTTAAAACATTAAAAACCCTAAAAATTTATATATGTCAAAATAAATACTATAAATATATAAATAATTATAATCATAAAACTATAATTACACATATGTCACAAATATTTGTTTTTGTTGGTTGAGCTTTCTAAATCCATGCAGATTTAGCTTCAAATTGTGAGACAAATAAAAAATGCAGATAAAGTAAATACTGCATATCAAACATAACGTATACAAATCAGTGGTAATAAATATTTAGTTTATCAAGTAAATTTGCTGAATTATCATATTTGTTTAATTTCTGATAAAGTAGAAATCATGTAAATTAAAGATATAAAAATACAAGTACTTATATATAATTAATAAAATATGAATTACAACATGTAGAAAGTAATTATTATAGACACATATTAATTATTTTATCTATATTACTTATATCAACAATAAAAAAATCTATTAATATAAACGTTTTATATGATTATTTAGTGAAGCAACAAAAATTCGATTATATAAGAGATAACCTGCGAAACTATTTGTTACAAGGAGTTTATATAGAAGTTATGAATATGTAAACTAAATAAATATATACAAGTAAAATATTTCTAGAAGTTAATAAGTGAAATATATGTAATTTGTAAAAAAAAAATTATAAATAACTCTGTCTTACACAAATTATTACACAAAAGTAAAAAATATTAAATTTAATTTCGAGAGATATTACGTTTAGTCTTAAAATGAATGAAACAAATTAATAGAGTTAGATTACTTATAAGAAATTAAGAGAAAAACTTAATTTACATGAATCTGTCATCTTCAAATATTTAACCCTTTTTCTTCTTTTACATGTATATCAACAAATTTACACTAGCATTATTCTACAAACATATTATTTATTATTTGATTAGTTTTTTGTTTGAATTAAAATTTTGAATATCTGATAAAAGTATTCCTATTTTACATTATAATGATGGCATTTATCACGCATTTAGATTGTACGTCCATTAAAATTTTTACATAATGATGTCCAATAAACTACAAAGAAAAACACTCAAACTTTTCTCATCTTTTTTTTTTTAACTTTTCTCATCCTTTTACTGTCTTATTTTATGTTTTTATAGGATACTATAAAACTAATTAAAAAAAAAAATAAAAAGTGTAGAAATGATTAAATATAGTACATGATAAAATCTCTAGTGAATATGTTATTTGAATTTTATAAAGAGTAATATCATAAGATAAATTTAAAAGAATTTTTATCATTAAAATAACATTTAAGAAGAAAATGAAAAATATTATAAGATAAATCTGAAAAAGTTTTTGTCAATAAAATAGTCTGTAAAAAAAATTATAATAAATTTTATTAAAAAGTGTAAATATATATTTATAATTTATATTTTTTGAATTTTATTTTTATAACAAAATCGTCAAAAAGTTTATTCGAAAGATTTAACTTTTTATAAAATATGTCGTATATTTGTGCACTGTTATATACGGCAAGACCGCAAGAGGATCGAACTTTATGTATCCAGTTTTTTTTCAACGTCGTCTCATCTAAATAGAACGTGTGCCTGTTTAAAGGAGAAAAAAACACCTCGCAGTCTCTTAAATTAACATAAACGGAAGAGGCAAAATTATACGGAGGTCAACAAAACGCAACGTCACTGCCGATCACTACCTTCTCCTATTTCAACATTTAACGGAGGAATCTCACTCGACCTCTGTGTGATCTTGATCCACCCAAGGTAACGTCTCTCTCAGCCTTCTTCTATGAATGACTATAGAAATCAAAATCACTTGATGTTTGATTCCTGATCTATCGTTATCAATCAGATTCGACTTACGATTTTGATAGATCTCAGGCAGTTTATGAGCGTAAGATTCACTCCGGCTCTTTGTGTTTGAGGATGAAACTCTAGAAGAAGAACACTTTTGCTTCCAAGTTGAGAATAAAAAAAAATGAAGCGTTTTGTATACATAAACGATGATGAAGCTTCAAAGGAGCTTTCTTGTGATAACCGTATCTCTAACACAAAATATACTTTGTGGAACTTTCTTCCCAAGAACTTGTGGGAGCAATTCAGGTGATGATGATGATTCCATTTGACTTATCATTTCCCTTGTTTTGTTTTCTCTGATCGACCTCCGTTTTGTTTTGCAGCCGGTTCATGAACCAGTACTTTTTGTTGATTGCTTGCCTTCAGCTATGGTCACTTATCACCCCTGTAAACCCTGCTAGTACATGGGGTCCTTTGATTTTCATATTTGCCGTCTCCGCTTCCAAAGAAGCTTGGGATGATTACCACAGGTTTCTCTCTGATAAGAAAGCTAATGAGAAAGAGGTTTGGATCGTCAAGCAGGGGTTCAAGAAGCCTGTATGTCTCACTTTTGCAATATTTTGCTCAATTTCTTCTTTAGGTGATGATTGTGTTACTATTTTGCTTGTAGATCCAAGCACAGGAGATACAGGTTGGCAATATTGTCTGGTTGCGTGAGAATGATGAAGTTCCTTGTGATCTTGTTTTGCTTGGTACCTCTGATCCACAAGGTGTTTGCTACGTAGAGGTACATTTCCCGTCATATACTTGCAACTGATTTATACACCTTCGAATGCGCTAAAAAAGTGAATTCGTACATGCAGACTGCTGCTTTAGACGGTGAAACTGATCTCAAAACAAGAGCCTACCTTTAGCATGCGTGGGAATTGATCTAGAGTTGTTACACAAAATGAAAGTATGACTTCTTGTAAATGATTATATCGCTCCTTGCTTTCCATTGTTCTTTCTTATAAAAGGACTTGATCTTGTTTTCAGGGTGTGCTTGAATGTCCTATTCCAGATAAGGATATTCTAAGATTTGATGCAAACATGCGCTTATTTCCACCATTTATTGACAATGACGTCTGTTCGTTAACAATAAAAAACACTCTTCTTCAGTCCTGTTACTTGAGAAATACGGAGTGGGCTTGTGGAGTCTCTGTCTATACAGGTAATATTATTCATGTAAAAGTGGCTTGATTTTGGTTTTTGAAATAAATTTCAAGACCATGCATTGTGACTATCTCTGGTTAGTCGTATGATTTCAGTTGATATTTTATAAGTCTTTAATGCTTTTTCATCTTTTATAGGAAACCAAACTAAACTTGGAATGAGTAAGGGTATAGCTGAGCCAAAACTTACTGCTATGGATGCCATGATTGATAAATTGACTGGAGCGATATTCGTTTTCCAAATTGTCGTTGTTCTGGTTCTTGGTGTTGCTGGAAATGTTTGGAAAGATACAGAAGCAAGGAAGGTTAGATTCTTCATACATTGTCATGTCCATAATAGATCTTCAACACTTGTTTTTGTATAGTTGTGCGTTCTGAGCTATACGTACTTAGTTGTTGTGTTTTTCAGCAATGGTATGTGCAGTATCCAGAGGAAGCCCCGTGGTATGAGCTGCTTGTAATCCCTTTACGGTTTGAACTTCTATGTTCCATCATGATACCCATCTCCATTAAGGTAGTTATAACTTCCTTGCAAACTCTGTTACTATCTGGTAGCATCCTTTCTAGCTCTCGAGTGATATATATAATGCAGTAAGAGACATCTTGGCATGTGAAATAGATATTGGATTCTGAATCGTGGCTGGATGATTATCTTTTATGGAACAACACTGAGTTTGAAAATTACCCATTTTGTATAAAATAAGCATGTCTATCTCTGCTAAGCATCTGGTTGATGTAATGTGGCAGGTATCGCTAGATCTGGTCAAGGGCCTTTATGCAAAATTTATTGAATGGGATGTGGAGATGATAGATCAAGAGACTGGTACGGCATCTTATGCAGCAAAGTAAGTTCAGTATATACGGCAGACTACCTAGTGTTCACCTGCAAATACCTTAATCTCACGATTTGTGTTTGCATTATGTGGCTTTTGTGTGTGGCAGCACAGCAATAAGTGAGGACCTTGGGCAAGTAGAGTACATTTTGACCGATAAAACTGGGACCCTAACAGACAACAAGATGATTTTTAGAAGATGTTGTATTGGTGGGATTTTTTATGGGAATGAGAATGGAGATGCTTTAAAAGGTTTTTTTACTTTTCCTGGTGTATTGTGTTGTCAATTTTATGCGTACCTAATTTGTGTCAAAAATAATTTTGTATACATCATTTAAGCCTCTGCGTCAATGAGTATGCGTCGTCACAGGAGTATTGTTTCTAACTGATTCTGATCTTTATAAACAGATGCACACCTTCTTAGTGCCATCACCAGTGGCTCCACAGATGTCGTCCGGTTTCTTACAGTTATGGCCATCTGCAACACAGTTATACCGGTGCGGAGGTAATTTTTAACTTCTTTGTGAATGTTAAGATTTGCATGATGTCATTTTTTGGGAGTCAATAGGAAAGAAACTTCACAGATCGTATTTCAGTTGTTATATATATATTCTATTACCAAAGAACTTCCATTTCATAATGTTTTTTTTTGGGGATTTTCATCTGATAGCAAAGCTGGAGATATTGTATACAAGGCCCAATCTCAGGATGAGGAGGCTCTTGTAATTGCTGCGGCAAAGTTGCATATGGTCTTTGTTGGAAAAAATGCCAATTTTCTAGGTAACTGTGATCTCATTTCGGTTTGGCTCTCCTTTTAATATGTATCTAAAAAGTAGTTCTGAGCTGTTGTTTGTCCTCTTTACTGAAAGCAGAAATCAGGTTTAATGGTTTGACGATTCGTTACGAGGTATTAGAAATTCTTGAATTCACTTCAGATCGAAAAAGGATGTCAGTGGTAGTGAAAGATTGTCAGAATGGAAAAATTTTTCTTTTGTCCAAAGGTGCAGATGAAACAATCCTTCCCTATGCATGTGCTGGTGAGTTGACGTATCTCTTATCAATATGAGACGTGGAAGCAGTGTGCTTCTGAATGTGCGTAGAGTTGATGGCCAATTTTTCTACTATGCTATCAGGTCAGCAAACCAGAACTATTGCTGAAGCTGTAGAACACTATGCCCAGCTGGGACTCCGAACATTGTGTTTGGCTTGGCGTGAACTGGAAGAGGATGAGTATGTAGAGTGGTCAGTGAAGTTTAAAGAGGCTAGTAGTGGTTTGGTCGATAGGGAGGTAATTGGAACAATTCTTCTCTGTTTTGGTTCTTCACTTGAAGCTATAATGAAGTATTCTCAAGTATATGCACTTGATTGCCTCAACTTGATGCTTTTCTCCTTCACAGTGGAGAATTGCTGAGGTCTGTCAAAGTTTGGAACACGATCTTTATATTTTGGGGGTCACTGCAATAGAAGATCGTTTGCAGGTAAAATTGTAGATGTCCAGATCATAGTGGTTCACAATGTCATATAATGTGACATTTGAAGTAGGAGCGGACTGTCTTATAAACATTTTCCTGATTTGTTTTAGGACGGTGTACCAGAGACAATTGAGACACTTAGAAAAGCAGGGATTAACTTTTGGATGCTGACTGGAGATAAACAGAATACAGCTATACAGATTGCTCTTTCATGTAATTTTATCTCCCCGGGTAAGTTTTGATCATTTCCTCTTTGTAATTTGTGTTTTGAAAGTTTTGCCTATTGCCCACTTGTCATGCTTCTTAATCATAAATAATCATGTGTATATCAGAGCCTAAAGGTCAACTTTTATTGATTGATGGAAAAACTGAAGAAGATGTTTCTAGGAGTTTGGAGAGGGTTTTGCTTACAATGCGTACTACAACTTCTGAACCTAAGGTTCACCTTCTCTTGAATTTCTGCATCCTTGGAACAATTTTCTATCACCTGTATAATAGTGTAATATTATGTATCGTACAGGAAGTGGCATTCGTTATTGATGGCTGGGCTCTAGAAATTGCTGTGAAACACCATCGCAAGGATTTTGTTGAACTAGCTATACTTTCTAGGACAGCCATATGTTGTCGTGTCACACCTTCACAAAAAGCTCAGGTATCCCTCCCAACGTTAGGTTCTACTGTTTCTTATTATTATATTTTAAGTAGTCAATTCATCTGTTACCAAGTGACCTTTCAATGTTTTGGTGAACTTTTTTTTCTTGGCTTTTACAGTTAGTTGAAATATTAAAATCCTGCGATTATCGTACCCTAGCAATTGGTGATGGTGGGAATGATGTAAGAATGATACAGCAAGCTGATATTGGGGTCGGCATTAGCGGAAGAGAAGGGCTGCAGGCAGCAAGAGCTGCAGATTATAGCATTGGAAGTAAGAGCAGTTGCAAGATCTTATTTCCTTCATATCAACTTGAAGATACATGTTTTTTTTTTCTGTAAGGGCAAACTGTTTGAGCCTGTCAAAACAGATCCAATTGGTTCTTTTTGGACTGATCTTTGCGTGCAGGATTTAGGTTTCTGAAAAGACTGATTCTTGTTCATGGGAGGTATTCATATAACCGGACAGCATTTTTGTCCCAGTATTCCTTCTACAAATCATTGTTGATATGCTTCATCCAGATTTTGTAAGTACTTAGCTCCTTAGATATGTTATCACTTTTCAGTACGTAGCATATATGTCATCCCTGAATACTGACAACAGAATCTACGCAGCTTCTCGTTTATTTCAGGCGTTTCTGGAACCAGTCTTTTCAATTCGGTTAGCTTGATGGCTTATAACGTTTTCTACACCAGTGTTCCTGTTCTTGTTAGCGTCATTGATAAAGATCTTAGTGAAACGTCAGTAATGCAACACCCTCAAATTTTGTTCTACTGCCAAGCTGGAAGGTATGCGTGGATTGATGTCGTTGAGGGTTTCACTAACTGTTCATACGTTAATGCATGACTGTAAATTTCATGTTTTCCCCCAGGCTTCTTAATCCGAGCACATTTGCGGGATGGTTTGGCCGATCCCTTTTTCACGTGAGTACTGTCCTCAATTGATTACACCAATTGATAATATACAAATGTATTTTGCACACTCGGTTAAAATGGTTAAAGTAACTATTCTTTTAGCTCATATTCCTTTTGTAAATCTGGAATCTGAGATAGATATGTTTTTTTGCAGGCGATTGTTGTATTTGTAATAACCATTCACGCATATGCTAATGAGAAAAGTGAAATGGAGGAGCTTGGAATGGTAGCTCTCTCTGGATGTATATGGCTTCAAGCTTTTGTTGTGGCTCAAGAAACCAAGTACATACTCTTTTTTACACACATCTGGACTCATACCTCCCGTTTATATGTTCATGTTCATGATATACACACACACATGCTTAAATACTTTTCGCTCTTTTATTTCTGTTCTATGCAGTTCCTTTACGGTGTTGCAACACCTTTCCATTTGGGGAAATCTGGTCGGTTTCTATGTCATAAACTTTCTCTTCAGCGCCATACCTTCATCGGGAATGTACACCATCATGTTCTGCCTCTGTTCTCAACCTTCTTACTGGATAACAATGTTTGTAAGTATCAAAAGAGCCATCTATCATCATCTCCATTAACATACACATACTAAGGAATACTAATTTTTTCGTCTTCTTCCCTTGTGCAGCTCATAGTTGGAGCAGGCATGGGTCCTATTTTTGCATTGAAGTACTACCGTTATACATACAGACCCAGCAAGATCAATATACTCCAACAAGCTGAACGTACGGGAGGACCAATAGTGACTCTAGGAAACATCGAAACGCAACCAAGGACCATTGAGAAGGAGGTATCTCCACTATCCATCACTCAGCCCAAGACTCGAAGCCCTGTCTACGAGCCTCTGTTATCAGAATCTCCAAACGCAACACGACGCTCATTTGGCCCTGGAACTCCGTTCGAGTTTTTTCAGTCACAGTCAAGACTATCATCATCATCATCATCTGGTTATTCCAGAAACTGCAAAGACAATTGAGAAAAATATCATTTTTCCTTTCCACAGTTTTACACTTCCATGACATTTCTGACTTAAATACACTGGAAATGCAGATAAAGCCAACGACTGAAAGATGGAGAAAAAAAACAATAGAATAGTTGTATATTGGCTACTTTAGAGCATCATTATCCGGGGTCCTTAAGGGGGTTTCTTAAGGCGTGGGACCCATGAACAGTGTAAGGATCGGTTACAAAAACTATAAGTTAAGAACCGGTTTTTAAGAGTTTTTTACACTATTCACGGGCCCCACTGACACGTGTCAACTCGCGATTGGTTAACTTTAAAAAAAAAAAAAAAAAAAAACTAAGAAACCCATGGGGTTTCTTAGGGTTAATGATGCCCTTACTGGATTGATCAGACACTGAAAGACTCTTTAGCTTTATAAACTAAGATTTCTTTTTTTTTTAATTTGTTTTTAAATTTAAAGAGTTAATTATTTATTTATTTTTAAATCACTATTCTTATGACATTATTGTGTATATAGAATATGAAAATATTGATACTTTAAGTCGATACAATTGACTAAATTGCATAATGTTAGAATTCTTATATTTGGTGACATTTTTTTTTGTTTAGACAATGTAACTATTTCTTTTTTTGTGTTATTCGGTGTTATGTCTACCCTTATATATTCTTTGTCGGTTTGTTGTGTATTGTATCATCTATCCGGATTTTGCAATTATTTATTTGAATTTCTATTATTGTAATCATATAATAATATTATTTAAATTTGAAATCATTTGTTTTTCTTAAAAAAATCTTTCCATAAGTAATTGAACATAGTAATCTTACATATATTTCTTAAAATCTGAAAATAACTCTTCATCTATTTATATTAGTAGCAGGTGTTATAATTATTTTCCGTGTTGCTAATGAACTGTTATTGTTACGTCGTCATGTAAATGTTGCTTTTTATTCTAATAAGTTGTTAATTAACATGGTAATCTAGTTACTCTAACCTTATGAAACGCATTCTTGATACATTTAGATCATTGGTCCACTTATGTTTTGCTTAGTTCCATTCAAACGTGTCCAAATATACTTATCGATCTCAAACTCTCTCTTTTATAATATTATTATGCCGTATAGAAAATGATATTTTCATACAAACTTTTTGTTGTATTCATATACCAGTGTTGTTTTGAAAATATTCTTCTATGCCTCAAATGTAATTAGCTTTCAAGTTGCCACTCGAGAGACATCTTGTATTTGTGCAATTATTTTAGTGGATAGATCGTCAATGAAGTGTAGGTTGACATATATAGTAGTTTTGTGCGGACTTTGCCAGAACCAATCTTTATTCCATAACATTAAAGACGCTTATTTAAAAAAATAGTGATACATGTAAAATAGTATCCACCTTCTTTAGAGTGTTTTTCAAGATGTGTGAAATGGTCTTACAATGTCATTTTGTTTTCTTTATGAGTGTTTGTCATATTATTTTCATTATTTAATTGTTAGATCTTGTTACTTTTTTATCAGAAAATGTTTGGTTTTGTACTAGACATTAATTATACTTTGCCATCATTTTTATTTCTATTTCTCTAAACTTTAGGTTGTGACCACAAAAGAGGAAAACATGTGAGATTTTATGAAAATAATATATGAAATATGAAAATAATATATTATAAATAAATTTTCTATTTTGTGTTCTTATGATTTTTTCTCTATTTATTCTTGATGTCTACATTTATATTCTTACTAAATTATCATTTTTTACTATTTCACCAAAATAAATTTATATTAAGTATTTTTAGTAAATTACTATTGTTTTATTTGTTAAATCTTGTTATTTTTAATTTTCAAATTGATTTGTGAAGTCTTTATTTTTATTATATATTAATCCTTGTTGTGACTTTATCATTTCTTTTGATTTATGTTTGTTTTCAAAGTTTGAATTTGGTGACAAAAAAACAAATGCCATAAGATTTATGCTTTTTTGTTGCTATAGATTTGATGAAACGTGAGGAACAATATTTCATTTTTTTTTATTTTTTTTCATTCTTATGATTTTTTCTATTTGCTCTTCAAATTTTATGTTTTCTATTATATTATGTAATTTTTACTAAATTATTATTTATTGATTAAGCTTTTCAATAAACTCAAGTTACACTATGTATTTTAATTAATTTCTTTTTCTTGTATTTTCTTACATGATTCTTTATAAATCTATATTTTTATTACATATTGATTTTTGTTACGATTTTCCTTCATTTAATTTTTATAGGATTAAATTTAGTGGTCTAAAATAGGAAAAAAAGTTCATGAGACTAATTTTTACATATATTCGTTGACATGAGTTCGATGAAACGCGAAAATAGCATAAAAGGAGTTTTCTCATTTTTATTCTTATGAACTTGTTGTTATTATTGTTTTAAGAAAATTAAGTTTTTAAGTTTATATTATGTAGTTCACTAAATTATTATAAATTAACAAAAGTTGATGTCGAAAGTTTAGTTGGACTAAAAATGAAATATTAATTTAAATATATTTATGATCATTATATTTTTTGTTAATTGATTTAGTTAAAATGTTAAGAAATTGAAATTTTAGGACAATTAAATAAATTTTTAAAACTTATGATTATGTGTCAAAATTTTAGAATACCTCTTTATGACGTGGCTTTAGGAGAAGAGACATTGTTCTCCTTTATAAATATAGATAGACTAGGTGTTTTTCTGTACCATGTGCAGAAATAAAATTTTAAATTTAAATTAAATTCAAAACTAAATTTCGATAATATATTTAACTATAATTTTAAATATATATATATATATATATATATATATATTATTACTATTATATTTGTTTTATAATTTAATTTTAGTTAAAATAATTATAAATCTTTACACAGTGTTTATCTCTAATATAAGGTGATTTTAGATTATTAAAATATTTTTAAAACTTGTCAAAATATGTAAAATGAATTATCCATGTTACTATAATTTTTATATCATATAATAAACTTTTAACTGTGATATTTTAATTTTAGAAGAATATGGTTACGAACTTTTTAAAACCAATATATATTTTAAAATATATTTTTGTTAAGATAGATTTATTTTTAGTAATTTGAAGCACATATAATTTTTCAGAAAATTGATTTGCAAAATTCAAACCATTATAAATACTAAATTATAGAACACTTGTTTTAGTTATAGTATATATAACAATATAATATGAAATATAAATTTAAGAATGAAATACTTTCCATATTTGGATAATTTTTATTATAAACATTAAATTATATAAATACTAAAAATAATAAATCTATTTTGTTGCTTTTTTTTCTATAAACTTGGTCAAAGTGTAAGCATAATATTAGTTCCATCTCAGATGTAAAAATTTTATTTATATTTTTAGTTATGTTAATAATTATGTAGTTAATATTGTATATTTGAATTTCCCTAACTGAATATGTGTAATAATTATGTTAAGCCATTTCATAATTTGGTAGGATCCATGTCATCATTTAAGTGAGCCATGTCATCATTCTTTTTGCTAGATTGATTGTGGTGATGACATCTAAGCAAATCACTTGGTAAATAGTGTCTAGGGGATATATAGCAAAGATAACAAATGGGTACTTTCGTACTCGTAATGATGATGTAGTTTTTTTTTTGTCGGTTACCCATCCCATTTCTTTAGATCAAGTGTTGGTCAAAAAAGTTGTTCCTATTTATAGTACTTATATATGATTATGTTTGATCTAGATGGGATAAAATAAAACTTTTACTCTTAGCCTCCTTCACTAGTTAATCCGCTCGACCATTTTCGCTTCAGGAAGTATAAAACATATTCACGCTCTCATAGCTATCCTGTAAACTTCAAAAAGTATCAATATATGTCCTAGCCTCATTCGCTAGATGATGTAGGTCAGATGCTACAATCTTGATCTACCTATAAGCCTCTTCCCATGTTTCCTCTTAGACCACCCGGTTTCCGATAACTTTCTCAATACTCGACGTTCTTGAAGATATAAATATCAAACAAGATTTAGCCAAAACTCCATTGGGCTTAACCATGTCATCGGTATGATTAGTGGACAAACGAATCAAATCTTGTTTGTGTTCATGTTGCACAAACCTGACATTTATTGATTTTTTTGCAACAAATCATGTTTGTATTAATGTTACACAAGCTGCGTATCAACATTTACTCGGCTTGCGTCCACCCCTTAAATTATTTATTAACTTTTTGTGTGTGTTTAATGGCTTGTCTAGCAATATAGACAATGGTCATGGTTATTAGTTATCCTTTCTTTATAGTGTAAATGAATGATATTGTGAGAATAACCATTCATTTAGACCATATTTTTCGTTGTGTAAACTGAATGATTTCTTAACAATCTTATTCTAAAATATACCTATATATTTACTTGTATTATGTACATGTCTACATAATGCAGTATGGACATAAAGTAACTATAAAATTAACATACCTCTCAATGATCCTATAAATCTAATACACCTCTCTATGATCCAAGTGTGAGTCGAATCAGTGGAGAATATATATGATATGTACATATGATCAAGAGGAGAGTGAAAAGGACCGAGATACAAGGGTTTCATCAAAATGTCAACGTATTGATCATGTGCATGAACATGAATGACATTTAAGAAATAAAGATTGACTATGCTAACCAATCTCCTCATGCTTCGTGCACTCATGAAATACATGGTTCATAGCAATGTGAAGAATGGACTTACTGTCATATACATCATGGACGGCGTAGTACTGGTACCTTGATGAGTTTTGTATCCAAATAAGTTCACACATAAATAAAGTCATACCCATGTACTCAATTTCAGTGCCACTCTGACTGATTGTTTGTTTCTTCTTTGAATTCCAAGTAATCAAAGATTTGCCAAAATATGTACAAATGCATGTCATTTAGTGATCGTTGGATGTCTGGAAAAGTGGCCCGTTCTAGAGAAACCATTAAGATATACTTCATAATCAACATAATAAAACATGCATTGACCAACACTTGTCTTGATGTGCCGAAATATCTTATGAGTAGTAGGTGAACATCAATTGGAGCCGAGAGGAGTTGACTAAAACGATTAAATGCAAAAATAATGTCAGGGTGTGTAATTCTCAAATATATAAGTCAACCACTAAGTCTTTATAAGATATGTCATTCTCTAAAAGAGTTTTAGGGGTTTTATTCAATGGAATTGTTGGATCCATATGGATTGAACTAGGTTTAGAAGCTAACATTCCAATGTCAGTGAGAATATTCAACACATATTTACACTGAAAAATTGCAAAACAAGTAGAGCTCTTTGTTTTTCTCAGTTCAATTATAAACTTTGGATAACAATGTCATTAATGTTGGCAATCAAGATATCAACAACATAATCCACGAGCTATGAAATTACCAGAAGAGATCTTCACAAAAAACGTTGTATCAGATGGTGATAGGTCAAAATCATCATTGAATGAGACTATGGAGAAACTTTTATATCATTTCCGGGAAGCTTGCTTGCGGTATCGACAAACCAGATTAGGAAGCACCATGTTACTAATGACATGTGGTATACCCTAATGAAAATCTCATGTAATTTCCTCGTCCAACTCACTATGCAAAATGTATTAGATACTTCCATTTTAGCAAGTCTCAAACCATGAGTTTAACAATAGTAAGTTTAGACATAGAAGAAAAAGAGAAAAATATATTTTCTCTTGTCGAGTTAAACCCTGAATCACCAACCTAGCTATGTGTCTTTCAGTTGTACCATCAACATTGAGAGTTTTCCGTATTTTTCCACTTTTATCCGATAATATTATTGCCCAAAGACAATGTTTTAATAGTCTAAGTGTAGTTAGTTTTCGTTGCAGCCATTTCATCATTGATAGCAGTTTGCCATACACATATGTTACAATTTCTTCTTTTTTTGTTACAATATAAACAGAGAGGAAGTAGTTTGGTAAGGGACATTAGGTTGTAGTATGAAAGATAAGAAGATAAATTAAATAATATGGAAGAAGTAGGAAAATATTTGGTAATAGAGAGAAGGGCAATGGAGCAATGGTAGTCATATAAGTAGTTGAGAGCCTTGGGGGTTCATTTTGGTCTACTTTGTATTGTGTGACTAGAATCATAAGAAACAATCACAATACTACTCGGAAGGGTAATAGTTGGAATCGATGAATGTGATGCAGATGCGCTTGAAGTTATAGAATGAGAAGCTAAATGAATAATAAAGTTTAGTGCAGAGTAAACAATTGCAAAATCACACCATAAATCAAAGGAGGTATAATAAAATGTGAATCAGCTTTAAATATAAAAATTATTTCATGAACAACATTTCTTTAAACAGAGATTCATATATATTCAAATGAAATAAATGATAATACCATGTTGACATCTTAAAAATCGCAAGAGTCAGCCACATGTGTAAATTTGTTACATCTTTTTGCGAAATACATGTATAACATACATTCAAAATTAAGAAAAAAAATAACCAGAATGTTTCTTTGCCAAAATCTCATAAGGAGAACGTTTATTCAAAGTATGTTTACAATTAAAGTGGCTCCAGCTGAAAAAACTTAAGAGATGATTGGAAACATTGAGGAACTGATGAAAGATCAATCTTCTTTGTCTAAAAAGACAACTGAATTCATGATTCCTGATAAAAGAGAGAAGTTTGAGTTATGATAAATGCCAGTGTGATTTACACAAGAGCATGAGTAAATGAGCCACATGAAGACAGCGTAGATCATGACACTTGTCAAGGAAGGATGGTAACATTTTCACAAAGTTTCTTGGAAGCAAGCATACAAGTGTGACATGTTAGAGAATAGATGTAGATGTTCCATCTCACAGTAATCATGAATAACATGGGCAGTATAAATAAAAAAAATATAGTTTCACTGAAAAATGTGATAAGAAATTATACAAGCTAAGTGCTATTGAATCAAACATGTATATACCTCTAGAGTATGAGCAGAGATTATCATGGCACTGATTGTAGATAACCCGTTCAGAAATTTACTAGCGTAGTTTTTTTTTGAAGAATCATATGGTTCAAGTGAATCACCAATATTTTTATTGTGAAGCTGCCCAATCAATGATTAATGAAAGTCATGCACTCAAGTTTTGGATCATCAATAGCAAAAACAATGTCTATACCACCTTCGTTTGACACTCGTCTTAACATTTTTAATGACATGGAATGTACAAACACAATTTTAGATAATCATTGGGATCATTGATCATGATTTACTCTTCAATAACATGATAAATGCTCAAGATGCATAATCTTATCACAGGGTAATGAAACATATTCAATATGATCGAAGAACATGCAGTAGAGAGTTAGGTCTAATAATTACTCACATGAATACATAAATAAAGGCATCTTAACACATCATTATTAATATTAAGATGAATTTTTTTACAATTAAGCACATCATCCATCCGAGACTTGTAACGATATGCATGATATACCTCATAGCTAAACTTGAATCTATTCAAGTGTTTCTCAGTGCTAGAACTCAAAAAGTTATCTAGAAAACTCACAAAGACATAAACATTTGAGAATTTGTTAGAATATAAGTTCAATGCGGAACATTTAACCAAAGATTTCTCCATGTTTTGGAAATAACACTGGTGCGAACTAATGCTTCCGTGGGGAGGTAAGAGAGTGTTTGACATAATGACGAATCAGCTATGTTGCTTGTTCTATTTGGAGTTCCTTAATTTCACTTTGACAAAGGTTTTATCATCCATGCCAGTCCTGAATTTTAGAGAAATAAGTTTGAGATTTCATATGTAAAAATCAAAATACTTTTCACAAATAGAATATCACAAAGTTAGTAGGTCAAGAAGAGTTGCGGAAGTTACTTTTTGAGTTTTTCACTTGCGGCGAGTGAGGACGAATAAGATGAAATAACTGTACGTTTTCTAGCAAAATTACACATATGTTCTAAATAAATTAGATATTTATTTAAATATTGGTGTTTGAGTCATTAACCTTATTAGCTTTATCAATTAAAAATGGGTATAAACTGATTTCCATCTGTCATGCTTTAATCTTTAATTTTTATTATTTTCATTACCAAATACAGATGGAAATTTTGAATGTACATAATATTATATAATGTGTTGCAAAACAAGTTATTCTACATTTTCAAGAACATGTAGAAAATTATCCAAGTTCAAAATATTCTCTTATTATTTGAGGTAAAAGTTTAATTTGTATAAATAAGATTTTCAAACACGTAGAAGAGTTTTTTGATTTACCAATCACTATTTTTTGTAATCTAAACAATTTTTTTGAGGTTCAGTTTGTGATCACCATATTACGTGGTGATGGTATTGTTTAGTCATCACTAAAACAAAACTTCTAGGTAATCAATGGGATCACAAATTTTGGTTAACTTTTTGACAACATGGCAGCTGGATATTAAGGTCTCCAAAAGTTAAATCAACGCCATCCTTGACCTGTTTAAGATGCATAATCTTGACATAGGGCATCAAGATAGATTCATGATGATCCAATAACACATGGTAGAGAGTTAAATCAAATAATCACTTACATTAATATATATTAAGGCATCTTTACTCAATAGTCCTAATAATCTTCATTATGAACAATAACATGAAAACTTCCACAGCTAAACCCACCATCTATCTAAGAATTAGAAACAAGATGTATGATATACCTCATAAATAATCTTAAATATATTCATTTTTTCAGTGTAAAAATCAACAAACCTATCTATGAAAAATTAAAAGATATTATCATGTAAAAATTTACTGGAATCTAAGTTTAATGGATGAACATTTAACCAAAGGTTTCTCAATCTTTCGAATAAAATGCTTGTACGAATCGATTCTTCCATGGGAGGTCATTTGCCATTAAAAATTAATCAATGCTTATTTTATCAGAGTTTCTTATGTTTTCTTTGACAGAGGTTTCACCATCCATGTCAATCCTGAATTTCAGAGGAAGAATTTTGAGATTTCACATGTAAAAATCAAACATTTTTTTACAAATTTGATATCTTAAGTTAGTAGAATCGAAATGAGTTCCTGAAGTTACCTTCTAAATTTTTCTCTTATAGTGAGTGAGTAAGAATGAGATGAAACCACCTTAAGATTTCCTGATAATTCACAATATATGCTATTAAAGAAATCAAATAGTTGTTCAAAGATTGGTGTTTGTGTGATTAACCGTCTTATTATGTTATTTCAAAAAAACAACGGATAAATAAATCAGTTTCATATATCTTATGACATTTGTTGAGATACTTGGTATAATTGGAATTTTGCTTGTTATGTTTTGATCTTTAACCTGTATTGTTATCATTCTTAAATATGGATAAAAATCTTGGATGTACCAAATATATATTATGTGTAACAAAAGGATAATCAATTTTACTAAGATCCTATAAAATTTTACATAAGATCAAATTATGGTTATATTATGTGAGATAAAATTTTACTTTCTATAAATAAGATTTTCAAACATGTAGTAAGAGTTTTTTCTGATTTACCACTAAAGACTCTTTTGTAATCTAACCATAAATTATGAGATTCAGTATATGGTCACCATATTTTATGGTGATGGTAGTCTTCACCAAAACAAAGCTTCTAGATAATAATTGGGATCACGGTTTATGGTTAACTCTTCGAGATTAGGACAACTGGATATCAAAGTCTCTACAGTATTATTATCATAGCAATTGAACTACTCAAAGTGCATAATCTTGACACATGGAAGTGAAACATATTTATGATGATCTAAGAACACATAGTAAATACTTAAGTTCAATAATCACTCACATGATTACACATATAGCGATATTTTTCTTAAGTAGTTCTCATACTCAACACTAGGATCAAATACTATGATTGGACACATCATCCATCAAAAACTGGAAATGAGATGGGTGATATACCTCATAGATCAACTTGAATCTATTTATGTATTGCTCCAGTGTCAAGACCCAAAATATATCTACAAAACTTCAAAAGTAATCATCTTTTGATAATTTATTGGAATCTAAGCCCAATGCAAGAACATTTAACCAAATGTTTCTCCATCTTCTGGAGAAAACGCTGGTGCAAATTGATTCCTCAATGAGGAGGCCAGAGAGAATTTGACATAACAGTGACTCACGTAAGATGCTTATTATATCAAATGCTTATTATAACAATGACTCACATTTAACCAAATGTTTCATAATTTCTCTTTTATAAAGGTTCCATTATCCATGTCAATCCTGAATTTCAGAGGAATAAGTCTGAGAGTTCACAAGTAAAAATCAAAATATTTTTGACAAATCAGATATCACAAAGTTTTTTAAAAACAAAATTGAAGTTACCTTTTGAGGTTTCTCTTGCGGCGAGTGAGGAAGAAAAATATATGTTTTCCAGAAAAATTACACATATTTTATAGGAAATTAGATAACTACTTAAATTGGTGTTTGACTGATTAACCGTCTTATTAGGTTTCTTCAATAAAAAGGGGTAAGTAAATATATCTTCCGTCGCATGTTGAGATACTTGTTATAATTCGATTTCTGTTTGTTTTTTAATTTTATATTGTTTCATTCCCAAGTATAGATGAAAATCATGGATATACCTAATACATATTATGTATAATAAAAATATATTCTACGTTATTAAATTCATGTAGAATTTTATCAAAGTTAAAAATATGGTGATATTATGTTGGATAAAATTTTGCTTTCTATAAAATAAGATTTTCAAACGTGTAGTAAGAATTCTCCGATTCGTCACTAATTACATATTTTTTATCCGACCATAAAATTTTAAGACTTCTGATCACCATATTATGTGGTGATGACAATCTTTAGTCTTCACTAAAACATAGCTTCCAGAACAAGACAGTTGGATATCAAAATCCTGAGAGTACTTGACCTACTCAAGATGCATAATCTTGACACATGGCAACAAAACAGATTTAAGATTAAAAATTATACACCTAAACATCATCCATCCAAGACATGAAACAATATGCATGATATACTTGATATATCAACTTGAATCTATTCAAGTGTTACTTAGTGTCAGAACACAAAACTCTATCTACAAAACTCACAAGGACATTATAATCTGGAATTTGTTGGAATCTAAGTCCAATGCATGAATAGTTAACCAAATGTTTCTCCATCTATTGAATAAAACGTTAATGCAAACCGATTCCTCTATGGGGGAGGTCAGAGAATATTTGACAAAGGAATCAGGTAAAATGCTTATTCCATCAAAGTTTCTTCAGTTCTTTTTGAAAGAGATTTCATGATCCATGTCAATCCTGAATTTCAGAGGAATAAGTCTGAGATTTCAAATGTAAAAATCAAAAATGTTTCTAATAAATTGGACAACTTAAAGTTAGTAGAACATAAATTAGTTAATGAAGCTACCTTCTGAGTTTTTCTCTTGCTTCGAGTGAGAAGAATAAAATGAAACCGCTTTTAGTTTTTTTTTGGGAAATCACACATATTTTAAAGAAATTAGATTGTTGTTTAATGATTGGTGTTTCAGTGATTAACCGTCTTATTAGGTTTCTTCAATAAAAAGAGCAAAATAAATATGTCATATGCTGAGATATTTGGTATAATTCGATGTACCTAATACATGTATTGTGTAACAAAATAATATTTTATATAATTATGATCTATTAAAAAATTATGAAATATAAAATAATTATCATATTATTTGAGATAAAAATTTACTTTCTATAAATAATATTTCCAAATGTGTAGTAAGAACTTCTCCAATTTGCCACTAAATATCATTTTTGTAATCTGACCACACATTTTGAGATTCAGTATCTGATCAACTATATTATGTGGTAGTGGTAATCTTTAGTCTTCATAAATTTTTTTTTAAATTATGGTTTTGGGTAATTTTATATATTGACTTAATATTGTATCAAATTGTAGCATCAAAATTATTAGTAGCTAGTTATAAGGGAGATTTGCCAAATATGACTTAAAACTTGATTTTAAATGCAAAAGTGTACCCTAACTCAAATCAAATGCAAAAGTAATTCAAAAGGCTAGTGAAATTACAAACATTCTCTCATGACTAAACAAAAAAAACAGTATTGTAGTTTACTATTATAACCCTGCGAGTGAGAAGCTTTCATGGTAGTCTTCTCATGATGTAGATCTGAAAAATAATTTATAAATTTTATAAAAAAAATATCTTGATTAATAAAAAAATCATAATATTGTAATTATAGATATTTATAAATGATGTAAATTCAGATTTGCTAAAATTGAATAGTTTTCAACATAGATGAGTAAATGTAAGTTAATCATGATATTCTTTGGTTTAGGGTTTAGTAACTATGTTATAGTATTGTATGTGTTTTTAGGGTTAGATTGTGGTATCTTAATATTTTTTTTCAAAAACTAAATTTGAACTATATGTGTTTAGTTTTGTATATATTAAACACTTTATAAGTTTTTTTTAAGTTTAATAAAGTTTTTGTATATGATTTAGTAATATCTTTGATTTTAGAGTTTAGAAAGACTTAAATTTTCAAAGATATAACGCAATAAAAGACTTACGGGAAGACTTAACTACCATTTTTCGCTTAAATTTTTAGAAGAATTTTGGTTTCCGCCTATTGTTAAGTCTTCCAATAAGTCTTCAATAAGTCTTCTAGTGGAAGTATTAAGTCTTCCATAAGATCTAGTGTATTAGATCTTAAAAACAATTTAATAATTTCGTAAAAGTTATTTTGGTTGGAAAAAATCCTAATCATCTAATTATAGAAATTTTAAGTGATATAAATTTAGATTTTAAAGTTTATTTAAGTTTTATGAAGTGTTTGTTTCTAATTAGTTAGTTATTTTGAGTTTAGAGTAATGGTGTATTAAGTCTTCCAACAAATAATGCACTAGAAGACTTCCGCGGAAGTCGTCCGGGCGAATAGTAAACTTAGGGTCTAGAAGACTTTCAAGTAAGTCTTCGAGGATGTATACTATTAGAAGACTTACTTGAAAGTCTTCTGAATCGAAAATATTTAATTTTATTAGAATTTTTGTCTTTTTATATCAAAACAAATTTACACATTATCTCTTTTCCTCTCAAATGGATGTAACAAAATATCATTTTCTCATTCTAAAATTCTCCATCCTCTCCTTAATCTGTTTGAACTTAAAAAACAAACTTTATATCAATTTCTCGTTTTTATCTCATGTTTCCCACTTATTTATTTTGTTTTTACAGGTTTTTCATCACATGGTTCTTATCTTCCACTCCGTTAAAGGTAGATCTATAAATCATTTTTTTTCATTTGGTAGCCTCTTGTGGCATAAAGTTCTTAATTTTTGAAAACGTTTTTTGTTGTTTTAAGTTCTTACCTTATTTTTAAAGTTTTTCAATGTTTTGAAATGATTGCTTTTACATATGCAGTTTTTTCAGATCTGAGAGGACTTGGAAGACTTTCATGGAAGTCTTTTTGGAAATCTTCCAATAAATAATGTACTTCTGGCGGAGCCTTCTCCCATATATCCTATTTCATAACATATGTGAGCATTTTATATCAATTTCTCATTTTTATCTCATGTTTCTCACTTATTTATTTTGTTTTTGCAGGTTTTTCGTCACATGGTTCTCATCTTTCACTTTTTAAAAGGTAAATCTATAAATCATACTTTATTATTTGGTAACTTCTTGTTACTTAAAGCTCTTAACTTGTTTTTTTGTTGTTTTAAGTTCTTACCTTAGTTTTGAAGCTTTTCAATGTTTTGAAATCAATTGAATACTTTTGGATATGCAGGTTTTTCAGATCTGAGACGACTTGGAAGACTTTCATGGAAGTCTTCTTAGAAGTTTTCCAACAAATAATGCACTAGAATACTTCTGTGGAAGTCTTCTGAGCGAATAGTTAATTTAGGGTCTAGAAAACTTTCAAGTAAGTCTCCGATGAGGTATTCTATTAGAAGACAAAACTTTCAAGTAAGTCTTTCATAAAAACTAACTTTATATTAATTTCTCATTTTTATCTCATGTCTTTCTCACTGATTTATTTTGTTTGGATATGCAGGTTTTTCAGATTTGAGACGACTTGAAAGACTTTCATGGAAGTCTTCTCGAAAGTCTTCCAAGTCGTCAAAAGACTTTCATGGAAGTCTTCTGACGGAGTCTTCTCTTATGTTAAGTGGAGTCCAAACTTATTTTTGTAGAGCAATGATCTATAATAATTTTGTTTATGGTCGTATTATGATTTGTAAGTGTACTCTTTTAATTGTGAATTCTTTTGTAAATTTAAAAAGATATTAATGAAAAAATTGGGAAATATATTCATGTCTACATATTATCTTACGAAAAGTACTTGATATTATTAAAGTTCTTGATAAAAATTCAATAGCAAAACACAATAACACAAAAATTAGTCAAATTTACTACGACTAAGGGAGAATACTTCTCAAAGAAACTTAGCTGAATTCCCCAAATATAAAATGTTATATAAATACTTAAATATATTCTGAGCATCAAGATCTATACTAGTCTTCTAATGTCTTCTTGTTAGAAGACTTATAATTAATTTTTATGGGAAGTCTTTTAACAAAAAGACGTTAGAAGACTTTCCAGAAGACTTATAACTAAGTCTTCTGGGAAGTCTTCTAATGTCTTCTTGTTAGAAGACTTATAATTAAGTTTTATGGGAAGTCTTCTAACGTCGTTAGAAAACTTTCCAGAAGACTTATAATTAAGTCTTTTGGGAAGTCTTCTAATATCTTTTTGTTAGAAGACTTTTAATTAAGTTTTCTAGGAAGTCTTCTAACAAGAAGAAAGAATTTAATGGAATACTTTAATGGAAGTTTTCCAACTTTTCTTTGTTGATAAAAAAATATTAGGAAGACTTCCCTGGAAGTCTTCCTGGATAAACAAGTTAGTTTTACAATTGACCGATCTGTGTCAGAAATTTGACTTTTTACAGAAGACTTTTCGGTAAGTCTTCCAACGGAAGACTTCCATGAAAGTCTTCTCAACTTTTACATTAAGTCTGCTTACGGTCTGTGGAAGTTTGCGTATGTTACTTTTGCAATTGAAAATTTAAACTTAAACATTTAATTTAAATTGGAAGACTTCCATGTAAGTCTTCCAGATTTTTATTCCATGATTCTGGTCAAACATAAGGTAACAAAAGAAGACTTTCTGAAAAGACTTCCATGTAAGTCTTCCATTTTATATCAATTTCTCAGACCGTAAGCAAACTTCCACAGACCGTAAGCAGACTTAATGTCAAATTTCTGACACATATCGGTCAATTGTAAAACTAACTTGTTTATTTGGGAAGACTTCCTAATTTCTTTTGTTAACAAAGAAATGTTGGAAAACATTCAAGAAAATCTTCTCTAAAAAATACACAGGAAATCAATTGCAAAACTAACCTATGCTTTGACCAGGAAGGCTTCCGTGGAAATTTTGTCGCGAACAAATCTGAGTAAACTATTTGATTCATATCTTAAGCCACTTAGAAAACTTGCTTAGGTGTCCAACCACACATAACTTCACTAAGACAACTACTCAATCGTTAATGACCATGAATCATGAGCTTGAATGGCTATATGAACCTTAAAATTTCTAAAATAAAAACCTTACGTTTTTTGGATGAATATAGAGAGAAATTGAGAAAGATGTAGTTTTTTGTGGATAAGATATGAGATAGAATGAGTGAAAATCAATTTTTTGATGGATTAAAAGCTTCATATTGGTTGTTTATGGTTGTTGGGTGAATTGATGACAATGACATTTTCGTGAATAATTGATGAAGATGAGGATGGTAGAGTAAAACACAATTTTCGAAGACTTACTTAAAGTCTTCCAGTATGTCTTCGTGTGACATTTCTGTTAACAATGAGAACCTTTGGGATTAATAGGACAAGTCGAAATTCTAAAAAATGTTAGTTTTGTGTTTGCCTTTAAATTTTGAGTCAATTTTACAAAACGCCATAGTTATAAACCAGAATTTGATTTTTTTATTACATGCTAGTTAAGATGAGGTAGAATCATAAATCATAAGTTAAACCTACAGTTATAATATAAGTAGTGATCATGTGAATGGTAGTGTATAACTTATTTACATGTTTACGTAAATGTTCTCAATGTTTTTTTGAAAGGTAGTTGAAACCATGGTAATTAGGTGAAAACTTGCAATTAAAAGTTTAAACTTGAAGGGTTTTTCTTGAATCGGTATTTAATTAATTCATATGATTTTACTTTATTTATGAGAAGGAAAATCAAATTTAATTTCTCATTAATTTATTTGTTAGAAAGTTCCAAAAGTGGCAGGATCAAATATCTAGGGTTGGGAATTTTATCCATTAGATTTGATTTGATTCGATCCGAAAAAATCAGATATCAGTAAGTCTTTGAAGCAAAACAAATATTAAAAATCAATATTCATTAAAAATGAAGTAAATCACAAATACTAACTTTTTTAGAATCGGATAACCGATTCACTTTGACTTTATAGAAATAGATGTATATCTACGATTAAATATAAAGTCTTAAATTTATAATTTTATAAATATATTATTTAACATATAAATTTATTAATTTTCTTAACTTAAAAGAGTATTAAGTTAAGAAAATAATAGCAATCTTTATAGAATTACATTTTTCTAAAACAAATTGTGTTTGTAAAAAAATTAAATAATTTTTAAAAATATATGGAACATATAGTTTCACTAGTTATAATTTTATTTTTATATTATGTAAAGATAATTTAGAAACCAAACATGTATAGTTTTTAGATTTACTTGTACTGGGCAAAGTGGACGCAATATTAGTAAAATTCACGAATATCTGTTATTTTTTCAGATATTTGAAAACTGAATATTTATTTTTCTCCTAAAAAAACAATTTAGATATCCATAAAATACAAAGTAAGTCATAAATATTGAAAATTATGTTATTATCTGCTCAGTGACCACACCCATACTTATATCATATAGACTTTTGAGTGAGAGTAGTGACTGTGAAAGATAGTGTACGTTTTGTTCATGAATATTGGTTATGTGGCTCGCATGAAAACAAAAGTACTCTATGTTTTTTTTTTTCTTTAACTTTTCTTCCAAACCATTGTTTTGCATTCACTAGGAAAGAATGTATTTTAATTTGTCTATATAATAAGAACATGCAGTATGCAATCATCATTAGTTATAATATTTTGATTTATTCAAATACTAGAATTTAGAAAACTTGGAGACATATTTGTTTGTTTATAGATTCAAGTGTTCCAACGTATGTGTTTGTTTATAGATATAAAACTGAATGAAAATTGCACCAAGACTAAATTCAATATATAATTTGGCAGTCACATTCTCTAAACGAAACCTTGAACCAAAATCAACTAGAAAAAAAAAACAAAATTGAATACCCATACACACAGATCCATTTTTGTTAAACTTCCAAAACAAATTAGCCACTCTGCCGCTCTAGACTTGAACCCTGCATAAAATTCACGAAACCAAAATGGTATATTAGTAAAGTTTAATTTTGACTATATACTCTACAATGAACTAAATTCAATTTTTACCTAATTTATATTTTTCATAAAATGTTTACATCTTCAACCAAACTAATCCCAATACCGATAACCAGGGGCTTTTTTGCCATTTAAAATAAAAAGCAATGTTTATATACTTACGTGGAGCAGTCCATGCTAGAGGAGATAGGGAAGCTGAGATGTGTGTTGCAAAGAGGAGGAAGCTCTTGGATCTTATCAGCCAACATGGGAGGCGTATACCCTCTCGTCATCATCTCAACACAATTACACAGAAGCCTCGGATTCTCTTTTCTGTGCTTGGCAATGATATTAAGTTTTGCGATGTGGACACAACATTTCTTACCGGGTTTGTAATAATTCCCCGTGAGAAATTCGAGACAATAAGAGAAATAATCATATGTGTATGCACAAAAAGGTACATACGAGTGAACTCGAATCATTAGCCTTGTGTGATCGGAGACCAAGAGAAGTAGTGACAATACGACTACTGTTGTCGTGTGTTTATCCATTTCTAAACTTTGAATTGATGTAAACAAGACACTGTTAGTTTAGTTTGTTATATAATTAAGAAGGAGTATATGTATAATGTATGGTGTTAGTCACATTTATTTCATGAACTTTTAGGTTTTGTTGATGGTTGGATCATCGTAGACGTATATGCTAAGGGAAACATTACAAAACGAATGAACCTATAGCTAGAAGAGAAGGATAATTACTTGTATTATATTCGTACTCTTTTAGCTGTAGATATATACCAGTACGTTTAGCATTTTGGGACAAAGTTTACAAGATTCATATATTCACTTGTCCAACAAAGCTCAAGACAAATTTGAAATTGTCATAAAGCCTCCAAAATATGTTATAGTATAATTTGAATTTTTAAAATTATGTCAAAACACTAAAATTGGTTTAATGGTAAAAGAAATTCCCTAGGATATAGTTTTTTTTTTATCGAAAAATATAGATCTCAGAAGTCAAATGACCAAAATATTTCATTAAAAAGTAAATAGATATTTATACTTATAAGCTTAACTAATTTAGACTTCTAGTTTAGATTTGATAAGTGGAGTTTTTGGAGGTGAGGTTTTTTTAACGTCTGGTTTAATTATGCTATTACATAGACGATTCTACACCCAAAAATTCTACCACTTTATGAGATTACACATTTGATTACGCCACTCTGAACCGCCCTATGAGATCCTTGTTCGATGGTACACCATGTACTATGCTGAAGATCTCTTGTAACTCTTTTTCTCTAGCTATAATCTGCATAGTTTGATTTTTTTTTGAGGTTTAACCCTCAGACCTCCGGGTGTAGAAGCCTTAATGAACTCTTAGTCAAACCACATGACTAAGGGGATTTCCACTAGGGATGAGGTTTATGATTTAAAAATAAATAAATAAATATCAAATAAAAAATTAAAAATCTTAAAACGAATTTTTTGAATTTAAAAATAAAATTTTGAAAAAATTGAAAAAACAAATAAAAAGTTGAATTCAAAAATGTATAATTTTTTTTATTTATTAAATAATTATTTATATATATATATAAAGTAAGGAAATAAAAG
The DNA here is from genome assembly GCA_905132765.1 of Moricandia arvensis. Classification (NCBI taxonomy): domain Eukaryota; kingdom Viridiplantae; phylum Streptophyta; class Magnoliopsida; order Brassicales; family Brassicaceae; genus Moricandia; species Moricandia arvensis. Next base: position 32,094 of record CAJHQP010003010.1, read on the forward strand.
TATTTTGTCTCTTTAATGAAATCTATTTTGGTCATTTTTTTCATTGTGTGCTATTTTTATGAAAAAAAATAATTTTATGGTTGAGAGACTTGACCTAATGGTGTTAAAAATGATTTAGTGGTAAAATACTACAATATGAACCAAAGAGCCCTGTGCTTCAAACAATGCTGAGTGTTGGTCATAAGCTTGAAGATAACTTGGAAACCAAGTCTTCCTAATTCTATTTGAGTTAGGAATATAAAACTAACTTAGTTTAGGAGTTATCTAGCTAACTTACTTGAGATTAGGAGCTTTATATTTCTAAATAAGGAGATGCATATTTGTTGCATAACTTGTGAGTTTTAAGAGATTTTTGTGAGAGCATAAGTTTTTGAGAGAGTTTTCTTAAGTTATTAATAAGAAATTGAGTTGTTCTTATTGAGATCGTTGAGTTCATACTTTGAGGTTGATACAATAATTGGTATCAGGGCCAATAATGGGAGAAATCACGAGTGCAAACGCGATGGCAAAGGTAAAGGAAGGCGGAGGTTCGTCCATCAATTGTCCGATGCTTACATCTACTAATTACACGGTTTGGGCCATACGAATGAAAACTTTACTGAAGGTTCACAGAGCATGGGATGTCATTGAAACGGAAACGGATGACATAGAGAAGAACGACATGGCAGTGGCTTTAACCGTTCAGTCCATACCTGAAGCACTTGTACCACAAGTTGGAAACATTGATAATGCAAAGAAGGTATGGGAAGTTATTAAAGTACGACATATGGGAGCTGATAGAGTAAAAGAAGCGAGGTTACAAATCCTAATGTCAGATTTCGAAAGACTTAAGATGAAAGACAGAGACACCATTGATACCTTCGTGGGCAAGATATCAGAGATCGCATCTAAGTCTGCGGCATTAGGAGAAAACATCAAAGAATCAAAGTTAGTTAAAAAATTCTTAAGCAGCCTCCCTCGTAAAAAGTACATCCACATGCTCGCTTCACTAGAAAAAATATTGGACCTAAAAACAATAAGCTTCGAAGACATCATAGGGCGCTTGAAATCCTATGAATAAAGAATACATGACAAAGAAGAATAGGAACAAGACAAACAAGGGAAATTGATGTATGCTAATACCGACGCGTTGGCCACACAATCACAACGAGGAGACTATAATAGCGATTACAGATACAGGAGAAGAGGTGGAAGGTTCTACGGCCGAGGACGTGGAAGATCATACTACAGGGACATAGATATGTCCAGGATTACCTGCTTTAGGTGTGATAAAAATGGACACTTTGCGTCAAGCTGTCCCAACAGACTGCTCAAACTACAAGAAGCATACGAGAACAAAGATCCAGACACAATACATGAGGCGGATGGCTTACTGATGCATGAAGTAGTGTATCTAAACGAAAACAAGAGTTCGAGTCGGGAATGGATGGAGACAGGATTTGGTATCTAGACAATGAATCCAGCAGTCATATGACTGGAAACAAGAAGTACTTTAAGGCGATTGATGAAACTGTTACGAGAAAGGTAAGGTTTGGTGATAATTCCCGTATTGATATTAAGGAAAAGGTTCCATTTTGTTTATCAGTCAGAATGGTGAAAAGAAATTGCTTGCAGATGTCTACTTTATTCCTGAGTTAAAAAAGCAATATCATAAGCCTAGGTGAGGCTATTGAATCCAGGTGTGAGGTAAAGATGAAAGAAGATATCTTAACATTACATGACAGAGACGGAAATCTCATTACCAGAGCAAGGAGATAAAAAAAACCGCCTCTACAAAGTACTTATGGAGATTGTTGATACAAAGTGTCTACAACTGGTTATTCAAGACGAGTCAGCGCGTTGGCATGCACGACTCGGGCACATCAGAGTTGATTCCGTGAAATTGATAGTACAAAAAGAGTTGGTTTTGGGAATACCTAAAATTAACATCGAAAGAGAAACTTGCAAATCATGTTTACTTGGTAAGCAAACAAGGCAGCCGTTTCCACAAGCAACCATATATAGAGCCACTGAGAAACTAGAACTCGTCCATGGAGACCTCTGCAGACCTATTACATCATCGACTGCAGAAAGAAATAGGTACATCTTCGTTCTTATAGATGATTATTCACGGTATATGTGGAAAATCCTCTTGAAAGAAAAAGGAGAAGCATTTGAAAATTTTAAAAGCTTCAAGGCAATAGTCGAACACGAGGAAAAAATGACCATTAAGATGCTCAAGACCGATAGGGGTGGTGAGTTCACTTCTATGGAATTCCAGAGATTCTAGGAGTATCTTGAAGCATATGGATATACCAAATTACCTTTGGGGAGAAGCCGCGAGAGATTCATGTTATCTTATCAATAGAGTTGCAACGAGATCCTTGAAGCTACAAATGCCATACGAAGTCTATAAGGGAAGGAAACTGTGTGGAAAACATTTGAGAGTCTTTGGCTGCATCGGATACGTTAAGAATGAAGCACCTCATCTTAAGAAACTGGATGATAGATCAAGAACCTTGCTACATCTAGGAACTGAACCAGGTTCCAAAGCTTATTGGATGTTTGATCCCACAAGTAGAAGAATAATAGTTAGCAGAGATGTTGTTTTTGATGAGAATAAGAGTTGGAGGTGGAACGAAGGTACTAAAGATATCGATGACAAACCAGGAATATTCAGTATCACCTTTGGTACTTTCAGTAACCAAGGAATAAGAACAGAAGAGAGTGGAGAAGCAGAGGCCGAGAACGAAGATTATAACATCAAACATAAGGTCAACGAAGGGCATGAAGCACCCAGGGGATTAATTGTCGTCCCAGTGGAGGACAAAACTGCAGACACACCTCAACTCAGAAGATCAACAAGGGTTAGTAAATGCCATCATATCTTGATGATTATATACTACTTGCAGAAGTTGAAGGGGAGCGATTTCTGTTGCTTATCAACGAAGAACCGTCAAGTTTTAAGGAGGCAGTGGAAGAGAAAGTGTGGAGAGATGCGTGTGAAGACGAAATAGAATCCATAGTTAAAAACAAAACATGGGATCTCATTGACCTACCAAAACGAGCCAAAGCTATAGGTTTGAAGTGGATTTTCAAAGTAAAAAGAAACAGCGACGACAGTATAAACAAACACAAGTCAAGCCTTGTAGCAAAGGGGTACATACAGAGACATGGTATAGACTTTGAGGAAGTCTTTTTTCACTAGTAGCTAGAATTGAAACCACTCGATTAATAATAGCACTAGCAGCGTCAAATGGATGGGAAATTCATCATTTATATGTCAAGACTGCGTTCTACACGGAGATCTAAAGGAAGACGTCTACGTATGCCAACCGGAGGGTTTTGAAATTAAAGGCAGAAAAGGAAAAGTATACAAACTAAATAAATCCTTGTACGGTTTGAGACAAGCTCCACAAGCGTGGAATGAGAAGCTCAACAAAGTACTCGAGAAATTGAAATTTGTCAAGTGATCCAAGGAGCCTTCTCTGTATCGTAAGCGAGAAGCAAGTTACCATCTCTTGTTGTGTCGGATATTTTTGAGATGTCTGATCTCGGATTGTTTACATACTACTTGGGTATTGAGGTTGATCAACATGCTAAGGGAATCACTTTATCCCAGGAACGATATGCCTTGAAAATTATGTGTGAAACCGGTATGGAAGGATGTAATGCAACATATGCACCTATGGACTTTGGTCTAAAGTTATGAAAAGCATACGAGGAATAGAGCATAGATGAGAGTGAATAGAGACGTAATATTGGATGCCTTAGATACTTGTTACACACAAGACCTGATCTCTCCTTTGTCGTCGGGTTACTCAGTCGATATATGCATGATCCAAAAACCTCACATGGTGCTGCATTGAATCACGTACTGAGATATCTCAGAGGTACGACAACGCTTGGTCTTGTGTTTCAACGTGTAAACAAAGCAGAGTTACAAGGATACAGCGACTCGAGTCATATAATTGATGAAGACGATGGTAGGAGCACCTTAGGACACGTATTCTACTTGAATGATTGTCCCATCTCCTGGTGTTCTCTAAAACAAGAGACAGTAGCACTGCCCTCGTGTGAAGCAGAATTCATGGCTGCCACAGAAGCCGCCAAGCAAGCAATATGGTTGCAAGAGTCGCTAGAAGAAGTAACTGAAAAGGAGTGCCAAGGAGTAATGATCAACATAGACAAGAAATCTGCCATAGCACTCACTAAAAATCCCGTGTTCGATGGTCGGAGGAAGCATATACATAAGTGCTATCACTTTATACGAGAGTGTTTTGAAAATGAGGAAATATATGTCCAGCATATTCCATGAAATTCGCAGAGAGCTGATATTCTAATTATAGGAAGAATCAAATTCAAAGAGAAAGAAAATTGGTTGGAGTTCAAGATGTGAAGGAAGTTACCTTCAAGCTTAAAGGGAAGAATGTTGGTGATAAGCTTGAAGATAACTTGGAAGCCAAGTCTTCATAATTCTATTTGAGTTAGGAGTATTAAACTAACTTAGTTTATAAGTTATCTAGCTAAGTTGCTTGAGATTAGGAGTTTTATATTTCTATATAAGGAGATGCATACTTGTTGCATAACTTATGAGTTTTGAGAGATCTTTGTGAGAGCTTAAGTTTTTGAGAGAGTTTTCTTAATCTATTAATAAGAAGTTGAGTTGTTCTTATTGAGATCTTTGAGTTCATACTTTGAGGTTGATACAATAGAGAGCTCGTCCTATTAACACAAAAACGTCTACTGAAATTGAGCAAGAGGAGTTCAAGATGGTGCCAAAATTCGGTGAAAGACTTTTTATAAAAATGTAACATAATTCAAAATGGCTTAATATCTTAGCTTTCGTTTCAAGTTCTTTTGTCTCTCTCTTTCAAAACTATCTCTCAACCATTCCAGATATTGGAAAGTAAAAGGAGAGATAGGAATGTTTTGCCAATCATATGATCTGACTAAAGAGAGTATGATATAAAATCTGTATTGCCTCTGATTAAATGGATTTCATTCCTTGGCAGAAGATAAACAATGTTTTCTTTAGTCATCTGAATCATTTAAAACACAAATAAAAATAAACACACACACATATATATATATATTTTTTTCTTCTTTTTTTGTGAATACCAAAAAGTTAAGGGTCGAACCCATAATTCCTCTAAATCCGAAACAACATTAGTTTCGTTTTAACAACCAATTAAATTAGAGATCTATAACACAATGACCAAAATTCCAGTCGAACTAACATCTTGTATAAATGTATAACATATGTGTGTATGTATGTACACACATCTATAATATTTGAAGAAAATGTACTTACATGTATATACGCAAAGATCAAACTCTATGATGAGTGTATAAATGTTCTATATAATCACATAAGTCATAACTAAGCTTTTTTCATAAAGCCAACAACCTTAAGGCTCTATTACATTTTTTTTTACAAAAAGCTCTTCAGACTCTTCTTTGATACAACAAGACTCGAACTGGTTCTATGTCTTAACAAAAAACTGGTTCTGTGTTTCTTTTGTCCACTCCCGGTAAAATAGGCAGACACATTATGCTATCAGCTTCTGGAATGTTTTGCTTTCTGTCTGGTGAATTCCTGGAGCTGTCTGTCGTGTTCTTCCAGCATCTGATCCACTTTACTTGGCTGAGCCAGCAATGGACCAGACATGTACATTTTGTTATCCCCAGCATCATACTGTATGTAAGAACACACACAGAGAGAGATGTAAACCACACGCTATGTAATGTAAAAGACAGTTTCTTGTCTGCAAAAAGAATCCCTGAGATGACTTACCCAGGATGGGTCATTTGGGATTTTGATTTGCCTCTTACTATTATCCATTGTGTCAGCTCTGTTGAATGCTCTCAAATTCTTCATTTGTTTGTTCTGAGGAGCCAATTGTGTCTACACGTGAACCGCTTTGTCCTGCTAAGTTAGCCCAGCTTGAAGGGGCTGCATTGTCCTTCATGTATGTATACCGACTGTGATTCCGGTTCTTCATCATCGGACCCGAGTGAGAGACTCTTCCATTCGTTGGATTGTTGCTGGTCATGTCCTTTGTAATCTGCATTTGTCTCATCGAATTACCCGGCACACATGTTCTTAGATAAGGGTTCTGTACTGGCCAACAAGTATTTTTTTTTTTGTTTGTTTAGTTAATATTCTCATGGATCAGAGGCAACACCAAACCATAGCAGATCAAGCCTCTCTGTTACCTCCATAGCCGCTGTGAGTGATGGATTAGCTTTTAGCGGCGGTATAAGTTTTCTTTCGTCTGATTGTCTCATTTGAGAGTCTTGTCTTTCATTCTTCTCTTGCCTCTTGGCATCATCCCGGAGTTTTGCATCAATCTCCTTGCTTGGAGGATATTTTGGTAGAGAAGATGGATCACAAGCTAACGGCACTGTTTTGAAGTACTGCTCCACAACAACCATGTGTTATCAAATCACAAAAGTAAGAAAGCACATCAAAACATTAAGTTAAAAGCAGCACCTCACTCTCAAGAGCTTGAGCTGCAGAGCCTCTCCGTTCGGGATCTATCGACAGTAAAGCTTCCAAAAGCGAAAGAACGTTGGTAGGCAAGTCCTTAAACATCTCTGCTACGCGTCTTCCATAAGGAAGCGCGGGTCTAAAAGCAGCTGAAGGTGGTAGCTTCAGTTTCCTCCAGTAATCTTCTGTTGGTGAACCACACAGCTTGAAGATTTTATGCAGTTGTTCCACCTACAAAAGACTTGAGTTATATATATAAACCTGAGTTTTTTTTATGGGATGAAGAGTTGGAAGTACCTCAGTTTTCCCCGGCAAGATGGGTTTCCCAGAATATAACTCGCCTAAGATACAGCCTGTGCTCCACAAATCAACACCAACACCATAATGATAAGCTCCAAGCAGAAGCTCGGGTGGTCTATACCAGAGAGTCACAACACGGCTAGTCAAGGGAAGATGGTCCCGTGGGTCGAAAAACGTTGCTAACCCAAAATCTGCTATCTTCAAAATCCCATTACTGTCAATCAGTAGGTTTGATCCCTTTATATCACGATGCAGAACACCGCGACTGTGACAATGATGAAGCCCGCTTAGCAGTTGTTTCATGTAACACTTAACCTAAAGTAAATGCAGAACAAGTTGAGAGTCAAAATGGTGGTAGAAAGAGACGTAGTTAAGTAAGTTTAGTACCTGAGGCTCAGAGAACTTGATACCCGGTATGGAAGCAAGTCCAACGAGATCATGATCCATATACTCGAAAACCAAGTAAAGAGAAGATGAAGCAGAGGCAGTGATCAAGCCTTGTAATTTAAGAACGTTAGGATGATCAAGCTTTCTCATTACAATGATCTCTCTAGCCATAAACTTAACACTCTCTAAATCGCTAAGATCAAACCGGACTCTTTTAAGCGCAACAATCTTGTTATTCAAAAGATCCCGAGCCTTGTATACACTGCTATATGTACCTTGTCCAATCTACAATCCCCAAGAAAGAAACATTCATTAAAACATCATTCGAATTGAAGAAAGAGGCACCACATGTATACTTACTTTCTCGAGTTTCTCAAAGGTGCTAGCAAGTCGTGGAGTCCAACCCACAAGTGCTTCACCAGCCACGGAGACAAGCCACGCAGGCCATCCTGCATCCTCCTTTGGCAAGCCTTGATGAACAACAACAGTAGTACTATGCTCTCTCTTTACTTCTTTTTCTTCGTCTTCATCTTCATCCGTATCACCAATCTCTGCAATCTCCGGAGGTTTCTCAGACAACCTACTTGAACTGAACTTTGATCTGTCTTGTTGCTCTTCTTTACTCTGGCTCGAATCATCAATCCTGGAAGAACGCTTCTCCGATGATTCTTTCCTTTGGTTTCTCTTTGGAGACTTCTTCTTAGAGATTATGCAACCCATGAACCCCCCCCCCCACAACAGAGAATCAACTCTTTAGTACTATAGAAACCCTAATTCATCCATAGCAACACACAACTTCATTTTTTCTCACTTTCAACTTGAAACTTAGAATCTGTTGTTAAACTCAATCCAAAGAGATGAAAGAAAGGAACTTTTGAGTAAGAGAAAAACAAAACCCAATTCGAATTCAGACTAAGTGATGTGCGAGAGAGATGGAGGAGATGTGTACGCTAATTGGATTTTTTCTTTTCTTTGTTTCAGATTGGTATCATTTGACCGAACACTGCTTCGGCACAGTGCCACAGAGACAGAGATGTCTATAAACTAGGAAAAACGGCCGATTAGTACCTCAACTAGGGTCATATTGCCTTATCAGTACCCAAACTATTTGACTGTGCATATTTGTACCTGATCTAATAAAAATTTGAAATCGGTACCTGAACTAATAAAAAACGGCTTTTACGTACCTGCGACCGACAACATGTAAGGTAACCGGTAATATTTATTTGGGAAATGCTAAACGACGCCGTTTCAACTAGTGAAAAAAATATGCGCAGATGAAGGATCGAACCCGGGTCTCTCTTAAATAAAGAGCACATCATTAACCACTTGTGCTAGTATAAAAATCTCGTTATTGTTTGTAAAAACAACTATATTACCTTTTAAATTAGCGATTATCTTCCTCTTTTTTTCATCAACACCAACAAAGGTTAAATAACCAAAAAAAATCTCAAATTTGAAATAAGAATTTATTTTATAAATAAGCATAACTTAATTTGGTTATATATATATATTAACGATATGTTTTCTATTATTGTGTTAAATTTTAAATTTATCTTTTGAATTACTTATTATTGTTAAAAGTGTGTTATATATTCTTACATTTATTATTCAGTCAAAGCAATATTTATTTTAATAGTATTAAATATTTTAATATTTAAAGAAAAAAATAATTTTTTATTTCATATCTTTAATAATCTGATTATTTTATATTTTTCTAATAATATATATTTATGTAATTGTTTTGTCATTTTAAAACTATAGTAATAAATTAAACTTATATCAAATGTTTGAAAAATATTATATCAAATAATTTTATTTAATATAAATATAACTTGTTGAAATTAATATTAGAAATCTACTTATTAAAAATTAGTATTAGAAATCTATTTGTTAGAAATTAGTATTAAAAATCTAGTTATATGATTTTGTTTTTGTAAAGAAACAATAATTCTCCACTAGCATAAGCGGTTAATGCATGCATTGCATGTGTGCTGAACCCCAGTTCGATCCGCGGTAAGTGTTCTTTTTTTCCTAACTCAAAACGACGTCGTTTTGGTTAGAATAGGATGATTCATCCACGAACCGGTCCACCTCAGCATGTTACTGACACGCTGTCGGTCGCAGGTATGAATAAGCCGTTTTTTATAAGTTCAGGTATCAATTTCAAATTTTTATAAGTTGAGATACAAATATGCACAGTAAAATAGTTTGGGTATTGATAAGGCAATATAACCCTAGTTGAGGTATTAATCGGCCGTTTTCCCCTATAAACTATGTATACATACATATATATATATATGTATTATTGACGTTTATATATGCTAACACCGTCTTCGTCAGCGGAAGGTGAGACTTTTCTCTCTCACTTATTTTCTTGCCTAAATTGTAAATTACACTTTTTTCTTTCATGGATATAAAGATGGGCTTATTTGCCAAATAACCAAAAAAATAAGGGAAATTAGATTTTGTGGGAGAGAGTAGAGAGAGATAGGAAGAGAAAGTAGGAGAGAGGGGGGGATTTTGGGTATTGGGTGAATTTTGATTTTTTTTTTGGTGTTAGTGGGTACAATTTCTATATAAAGATATGACTTAAATGATTTTTATTGAATTTTTTCTACTCATTTTAGATTCCTTCTACTTTTCAAAAAAACTTGAAAATATGTGTATTGATGTTTTTTCTAAATCATTTTTAAGAAAAAAAAATATTTCTTATCTATACTATTTGTAAAAATCTACTATAAAAAGTTGTTGGATTCATGTATAACTATTTATTAGTCTATTTTTGTCTTACTACTAATATTCTAGGGCTATTAGCAAAATTGACTAAAATCACAAAATTAACTACAAAACTAACTTATGATTTTTTTGTTTTTTCTTTTTTTCTATTCACCTCATAAGTTCTCATTATTACGAAAATGTTATTATTTTTTTTTCTTTTCGAAAATATCATTTTTACTCTCTCAACCTCATCATCTTCAAGTAGTTATAAGATTGTCATTACCATCAATACACCAACCACCATGAACAGCTAATTTGAAGCTTTTAGTGCCCCTAAATCGTTATTTCACTTCTTCTTTCTACATTCTTGTCAACTACAAACATCATCTCTTTCACTTTCTCTCCATATTCATCTAAAAACCCAAGATTTTGATACCAATCTTTTTATGGTTTAGTGAGCCGTTGAAGCTTACAATTCTTGGTGAGTCACTTTCGTTTGAGCTTCTATGTGCTTGGAAAAGACTTATGTGTGCTAAGGAAGTTATCTCACTAACTTAAGGTATGGAATCGAGTTTTTCCAGATATGTTCGTCTAGACGACTTACACGAAGGTCGTCCGAACGATTTAAATGTAAGTCGTCTATTTGGGTTAGTTTTGCAATTGATATTTAATCTAGACGACTTACATGTAAGTCGTCTGACTTTGTTTAATAAAAAAAAACTCGAGACGACTTACATATAAGTCGTCTAGGAGAAACAATTTAGTTTTGCATTTGACTGGAATGTGTCAGAAATTTGACTTTTCCTGGACGACTTACATGTCGTCCAGAAGAAAATTAAAAAAAAATATTTTATTTTTTCTAGACAACTTACATGTAAGTTGTCTCAGGTTAGTTTTGCAATTGAAATATCAAACAAAATATTTTTTCCTAGACGACTTACACTTACATGTAAGTCGTCTAGGTCTAATATTAATTGCAAAACTAACTCAAATGGACGAGTTACATGTAAGTCTTCCAAACAACCTCTGTGTAAGTCATATGCGTCAATGTTTAATAAACGTTCATTTGCTAATGTGTTTTTTGGACCTTCTGCAGATGATGCGTCCATTACATGCACTGTATGGAGAATAGTTGTTGAAAGATGGATGTTGGAAATTTGTGGTTGATCAGTTTAAAGGAGCGAGAATGTTCCTTTTGAAGGAATGTTCGACAATGCTAAACTTGTTGAAATGGCTCAAGAAGATTAAAATCTGGACATGAACACATAGTCTGTGGAGTTAACCTACTCATTACCAGAAGCAATGATGGATTCCATGACTCCAGAAACCCCTCGTATTTATGTTACAAGTGATAGAAGAGTTCAGAACTTGCTCGAGATAACTAAAACGCATGAAGTACGTCTTTGTGAATCAAGCAAGATGAGAACAGTTTCAGAGGAAGGGGATGAAGATGATGAAGCTGATGAAGCTATGAAGCTGATGAATGGGATGAAGATTTGGCTGAAGATGAAAATCATGATGGGGAGGAGGATGCTGATATCCCTTTTTTTGTTAAAGCGGTTGATGATGTTGTGGATTACAGTGAGTATGGAAAGGTTAAAGATGAGGATGATGAAGAAGATGATAATATGTATTTTTAAGATTTCAAAAGGACATATGGTAGTGAAGGAGGGAGATCGAATGCTAATAATATATATGTTAACCAGAGTTTTGTTAGTAGGGATGCATTGGTTTCTGAGTTGCGGTTGACAGCGGTGAGGTTTAGGTTCTCCTTCAGAATAATCAAGTCAACGAAAACTCTCCTTGTGGCAACATGTCGTGTTAATGGTTGTGGATGGAAGCTCAGAGCAAGTGTGAAACATGGGAGCAACACATTTTGGGTTACCAAGTATGTGGAAACTCATACTTGTTTTGTGATAGGCAGAATCGCTCAGCGGAAACACTGTACTCCAAAGTATATTTGTAGGCTTTTCATAGATCGTGTTGGAATCAATGAAGGGTTGAATCCGCAACATATCAAAGATGCAATGAAGAACATGTTTAGCATGACACTTGATTACACCACTTCGTATAGAACATTGGTATATGCGCAAAAATTGATGAGAGGAACATCGGAAGGTGGGTATGAAGGACTGCCTTCATATTTGGAGCAAATCACCAAAACAAATTCGGGTACTATCACTAGTATAGAACGTGATTCTCTGAATAGATTTAAGTATCTATTTCTATCTTTTGGAGCTTCTATTAGAGGTTTTCAGTATTATAGAAGGATCATTGTGGTGGATGGTACTCACCTAAGTGGGAAGGATACTTTGTTTGCAAGATACTCAGAGAATATATATCCTTGTGTTGGATAACAAGTTGAAGCACGCACATGCTTTCCACCGAAAGTAAAGCGTGGTCCCGAGAGATAGAAGAAATCAAGATGGCAATCTTGGTTGGAGCTATCTAAGATGAGAGAACGCACACCCCAGAAGCAACACAGGGTTTATAGGTGCTCAGTATGCAAAGAAACTGGCCATACGCGTCGACAATGTAAGAACTAACGTAGACGACCTTTTGGTTAGTAGTCCATAAGAACTTCTGGTTAGTCGTCCAGACGACTTAACTATATATGTTATTTGAACTTCTCTGTGTTAAGACCTTTAGTTTAGTCCAGACGACTTAACTATATGTTTTTTATTATGAACTTATCTGTGTTAAGACTTTTTGGTTCGTCGTCCAGACGATTTAACTATATGTATTATTTGAACTTCTCTGTGTTAAGATATTTAGGTTAGTCATCGAGACGACTTAAATATATTTTTATTGTGAATTTTCAATTTAAAAAAGAAAAAAGTACAACATTACATTATCCTGAAAGGTTACTGCACTACCAAACTAATTTCCTATGAAAACCTAGTTTGGTAGGAGGATAGGTTACAAAAAAATACCATCCTATCCTGAATATGTTCTCATCCCAATGTACAAAAGCATACAAAATAAGTTTAAGTACAAGTAACATATAATACATAATTACTACTCATAAGTTTTGAGGTTCTCATCATTGTATGTGTTCTTTGTCTCATGGCATCCATGCGTCTTTTGAAACATATCCACCGCCATGTTCTCCCTGATAGCCCTCGAGTTCTTATCACAAAAATTTACAGGAAATGACATCCCAAGAACATGACATTCAAAGTACTTGAGGGTGTACACGCCACAATCACCAGCTCAGCACTGAGGTACTCCAACTGTTAATCTCTCAAATGTATATGGCTGCAGTGTGTGTTGGACACGTTGTTCATCAGAGCCAGCGCACTCAACAAGCAAATAAGAGATCATTGTGGCAAAAGGCTCCATTAACTCATCGAGTTGTCCAGGTTTAATATGTCCAACAATGTTGTCCCAGATGACTATGCGCTTATTAGGGATTGATATCCATATAACAATCCAATGATCATTCTGGAAGTTCATTGGCGCATAGATATCATCCACATCCAACCCCCACACATTCATAGATTGACAAAATTATGGTACTAAGCCTGCATGATATTTCCACCCCCCCCCCCGGGAGTCTTCTTACGAATCAAGTTATTATGGTACATTCTCTTACTTGCAGATCAAGTTTCAGCCAGTCAGTGAGAACCTTGGACATCTTCTTATCAGCGGGTGCAAAAGGATCATAGCATGGGCTAACCTTAGTGTTTGGAATGATCTATTTGGCAGTGTTGTTTCCCTGAAAAGAAGATTATTGGGCAGCAAATTTCCTTGCTCAGCCTTCTAGTTTCACCTTGATGTATATCTAAAAGAGTGGGTACTTGTTTTTCCAATAGAAGAACGCTAGGTTCACCACTCGGTTCTTTATCCTCAGGCTTATTTGCTATCACAAGACTCATCTCTTTTGAAGACCGACTCGGTTCTTCAGCTACGTGAGGTATCGCTTTCGCCCCATTCATACTTTCACTCTGCAGTTTAGATGTACATGATGGGTTTATACAATATTAACCGAACAATTCACACATGAAACAAAATCCATACAAAAGCAAAAATCCGACCACACTAGAAACAAAGCCACAGGTTCTGACATAGAATGTTCATCCGGGCACACACAAGAAACAAAGCACATTGAACTTTCACTGTTTATTCCTAACACTTTGCCTAGTCAATCTCTTTTCTTTGCTTTGGGTAGAGGGTTTGGTACTAATCGTGGGTTGGTGTTCTTGTGCAGTGATTTGAAGATCACTAGATGTAGTCCCTTTTTTGTGACTCCCACCTTCTTCTCCACAGCTTCCACCTTATCCCCCAGAATCTTAATCTCCCTCAGGCACATCCCAAAACCGTCCCTCATGGCATCAGCTATGTCCTTCAAGCTACTTTGAATCTCCTCTTTGTTCATCTCACCAACAGCCAGAGAAGGCTTCGAACGAGCCCATGTAAGAGCCTCTTTACTAGCATTTGTCTCAACTGAAGCCTCATCCTCAACAGAAGCCTCTGCCTTAGTAGAAGCCTCTTTACGAGCTTTCTTCTTTTATCTTGGAATTTCTTGCTTCACAACAATCCATGGTCCACTTCCAATTATGTTTGTTAAACATGACTTTAATTGTGTTCTCCACGGCCGGGTCCTCTACCAAGTCTCATTTTGGAAACATGTCATCAAAGTCCTTCTCAAAAAATTGATCACGTTAGTCTGCAGTAAATAAAAGATATCAACTTAGATAGTTTGCAGTAAATAAAAGACATCAACTTGTGCTTATAATTAAGTCGTCTGGAAAGTCTTCCAGAAAATACTTCGTAGAAGACCTAGAGTTAAGTCGTGTGGAAGACTTACTTATAGTTAGGTCGTCTGGAAGTCTTCAGACGACTTAACTATAAGTAAGTCTTCTAGAAGACTTAACTATAAGTAAGTCTTCCAGACAACTTAACTCTAAGTCTTCTACGAAGTATTTTCTCGAAGACTCTCGTGACGACTTAACTATAAGTCTTCTACAAAGTCTTAGGGAGTGAAGTTTAAATACCTATCTGCAGATAGCCGCTTTAAAACATTTGTGTCCTTTGCCACCATTGTACGCCACTAACAATGGAGACGGTCTGTTTGGTATGGGATTCTACTAAGTAGAACCCAATTCTGGCAGAGCATAATACGCCCACACCTGGAGAACTTGTATAAACCCATCAACAGTGTAAGATCCAGTCACATTTTTTCCCTACAGAGAGTCCATCATCATCTTAAACGCCACTCTCCCCCATGGATAATTCTCAAATTGTTCTGAATCCATCACTAGCCTTGCAAGACTAGCTTTTGTAATAGTTGAATACTTTCTCCCTTCAATGAATCTAGTGAAGATGGCAAGGTATCCAAGACGCATGAGATCATCACGAGATCACTCTTGGCATCGTTGACATGTTGCTATTATATGTTTAGTAGTTGGCCCAACATCGAGATCAACAGCCATCAACTCCCAGAAAATAGTCATCTCCTTCGTAACCTCACACCTTGGATTTTCCAGGCTCTGGATGTAATCGCAGTTCAGACCGGTGAGGTGTTCAAACTCTATCAGTGAAAATCCACCAGTTGTGGACCAACAAGACACCAAAGCTCAAACTTCTTCTTGATGTTAAGATGGAAACAGAGCATGAAATGAACCAGCATGATGCCCATTCAAACGCAAGCTGTTTGAATTTAATCAACACTCCCAACCTTGACTCCTTGAGCTCCTCCCATTCATCATCATGAAGAGCATCTTTTATAGCAGCAATCAACTTCGAGTTATCAGTATGATACGAAATGCTTCTTGTTGGATGTGACTCCTCCCCTAAAGTAAACTTTCTTTTCGAGAGTTCTGGCAAATCCATTTTCCGGTCTGGAAAACAATCAAAACAAACATGTAAATTTTGGTGAGGACAGTACTTAGACGCGACCACTTACAGCTAGGTAAACAATCAAAATCGCCTGCTAGGTCTTCTGATAGAAGACATGTCAGAGAGCTTACTAAAGAATAATCAAGACTACAATTTTTAGGGTTTTACAGCGGCTAAACGCCTTAAGACAGGAGAAATAACTTACCGGCATTAGAGTTCAACACGCGTTTTAGATCTGAAAACAGCGAAGCGGTTGGTCAATTTAAACTATTACAATACTCTACGGCATGAAGGAGAAACATGATTCGACGTAAGAGGAGAGATTACTGGAGGTTAGAACGACGGAAGAAATCTGATCTGAGATAGCAGTCCCCTTTGTTATCTCCCTTGGAGAGAAACGGCGCTAGGGTGACCAAACGTTGTGAAAAAGTAAAAAAAAATGTATTTATATGTCCGGTAAATGATCCGGTTAGGTTTAAAAGTACATTGGTAAAATTAAAAAATCCGTTTAGAATGGACGACTTACATGTAAGTCGTCTGGTGTAAATTATTCACGAGAGAACTTACATGTAAGAATTCACCAGAGAACTTACATGTAAGTCGTCTAGACCCTAAACATAACCCCTAAACTTAATTAACTAACTAAACACTTCATAAAATCAAATTAAACTTAAAAAGTGTTCACTATACACATAAATAAACAAATATGGGTAAGAAATTAATTTTAAAAAAACATTCAAGCTTTCCAAAATTTAACCCTAAGAATACATACAATACTACAACATATGTTGTCAAACCCTAAAACCAAAAAATATCATGATTAACTACTTTCACTCATCTATGTTGAAAACTATTCAATTTTATTATAGCTTAATTTACATCACTTAAAATTGTTTATAGTTACATGATTTTAATTTTTCATTTGTCAAAATATTTGAAAAAAAAAATAAAAATTATTTTTAAGATCAGCTACTTCAGACGACTAATATGTAAGTCTTCTAGACGACTTCCAGCATCTTAGACGACTTACTGGGCTATATTCGTAAAAATGATTTCTGTTTTCTTGTTTGGTCACAAGGGATGTCCGTAATTTCACAAGACTTTTGGGTAGTTTTGCATTTGATTCATGTTTGAGTATATATTTGTAGTCAAATTCATGTTTTGAGTCATATTTGGCAAATTCTCATATTCATTCTAAATGGACAAAAATTGAATCAATTGCTAGTATACTCTTCTTTCCAATTTTTTTTTCTCATACTAAATTTTTCAGCAGCGTTGCCCGCAAATTTGTGTTAATAGTTTAATTTTTTAATAATTTTAAAATCGTAATATATAATGATTTATATATATTTCCTATGCTAATGTATTCAGCATATCATTTGCTATTTTCATATTTAAGTTATTTATAAAATTATAATATTTAAAATAAATATTATTTAAGTATATTTTGTATGTAAATGTATAAGTTACATTTATAAACATATTTATATTGTTTACTAATTATTAATTTTTCGATTATTCGATGCTTATTAACTGCTACTACATAATAAATATTTATAATATACATTTATCTATCGTTCTATTTTAATGACATAAAACATTAGTTATCTGCACAACATTAAACTTTACCTTGTACTTAAAAATGTGTATTATTATTATATATTTAATATGTGCATATCTATACTTGAAATACTTTTGTTTAATTCTTTCAGATATATAGTAGTATAATATTCAGAATTATCTTTTAATCATAATATATTTTTATTAATTTAACTAATATTTTGAAAAATTAATTAATATTAAAATTATTTGTCATATAACATTTATCAACTTGACTAAAAATATATAAATATAAATATTAGATCCATATTCTACGTGATCTATATAAACTAATATTTTCAGAGTTATGATATTTTATATGTTCATAGATACTTTTTAAGATTGTTAGAAATTTTTCAAAATTTCATTGTTTTTAGTTTGTTACCAACTATCTATTCTTAGATAGTATTTTCTCCAATGGATGAATCTATATTGAATATTCTTCATATTATTATTTTTGTTTCTTATACTATATTTAATGTCACTATTGTTTATTATTGTTATTATATATATATATATATATATATTAAATAAGTTATTTATAAATCTCTTTAGATGTTTCTTTTACATATATGTTATTTAAATTCTTATTAAAATATATTTTTTCAATAGAACTTATGCGAGATCATCTTTAATTTTAGGTTATGTTGATAGCTTCATTAAATTTTCATAAGCATGATTATATAACTTTTGTTAGTTAATTAGATTAGAGACTTATGAATAGTAACCATACTTTCATTTATTTTTAATGATTTTGTTTTTCAGAAAATGTTGCAGATTACCGAATTTTTAGATTTGATTCATAATAGAATATTTGATTAGATTCTATAAAGATTAAGATTACAATTTTTTTAAAAATATATTTTTGTGAAACATAATATAGTAGTTTTTATTAAAAATTGAATTATCAGTGAGTAAATAAATACGTTAATTCCTTTATTGAAGTAAAAATCTTACGTTAATTATTTTTATTACTTACAAAACTTTTTTCTCTAACTTTTGAGGGGAAATAATAATCATATATGACAAGATAGTGATGACATTTTTATTCTCGAGTTTCTAATCCTCAATTACAACCCTAAGAGCATATCTTATAACCTTTATTGGTGAGTGAATTAATTATAAACTTATAAGAAGTTACCATGCAGTTTATTTTTCTGTTTTAATGATCACTATTTTAAAATATTTGATACATTTCACGGAATTTTAAGTTTGTCTCATAATATCCTATTTACTTAGGATTTAACAAAAGAACGTGTCAAAATAGAATAAATATTTCAACAGTTGTAAATTAGTTATAAATAAATAAATTTGCTAACTCTTTTTATATATAGGGTGCATTTTAAATTTAGAAGTAAATATATTTCTTAACGATGAATGTCTTCCATAACTAAATGTATCTTAATTAACCATTTGAATCCTAGAACAACTCAACACTTTCGTAATGTCAAACCATCTGCTCCTCCTCGTGAAATTTCCGGTGGGTCCTCGTTGTTCTCCATGACAACTTCTGCTCTTAATTTCAGACTGGTTTAGTAAATATTATGACTTGAGTAGTTTTAAATAGAATAGTATTTAATGTCTAAATTCTTTTATTAAATATTTTATTATAATAAGAGATTTTTTCTTCCTATTATTCTTTCATGTGCTTGCTTATTCTATTGCTCTTATTCTATATAAATATTGTTGAAGATTTCAAATAAGTTTTTTCTGTAACTGGATTCCAAATAAGTCAGTTAGTAATTTTTTTCAGATTAATGTTTTTATCTATTCATAATGTTGATTTTCTGGTCGCCTTCACGATGTTGACATTGTTGAATGTCAACTTTCTATTTAAAAGATAAAATAAAATTAAGTTGCAGGGCAGTCAAAGTAGTATGATCCAATACAATCATTGAACGTAAGTTTATATCAATATAACAATGTTTTAGTAGATGCTCTTTTGGATATTTGAAATGTTATGCGCATCGCTCATATTTTTTTGCTAATTTTTAAATTAAAAACATACAATTTATTAGACTTAATACATAGTGTTTAAATTCAGTAAACAACTAAATACTATGTTTTTACCATGTTTGATGCAACATAGAATGAGAGGAGTTGTTACCTTTATGTAATTACTGACAAAGTAACAATAAATGACAATTTAACATAAATTTAAGTTGTTGAAAATTCACAATTGTAATAGAAAATATTGTTCCAAACAGCATCATTAGTGTTTTTTTTATTTCTCATATAGAGAAACAAGACACAAATTTAGAATGAATGATCACAATTTTTCTAGTTTTTTTTGTTTGTTAATGAAAGATTTGACAATTTTCTATTTGATTTAGTGGATGAGAGAAGACGAAAGTGCTATATATAAGAAAAATTGAGACCTAGATGCTTGATATCTATTTTTTGAAAAATATGGATTTTTTTATTATGTCGTTATTTTCAATTTTGATTTTAGTAAATAAGTAAAAAAAAATTTAAAAAATTCCTATTATTTATATCAAATGCTTTTTTCTTTTTCACTTTAACATTAATTTTTTTATTTTATATTCGTATATAAATTAAACATATCTAACTTATTATACTTATATGACATATTTTTCTATTTATGTTTATATTTATCTTTTGCTTTAGATTTGCCATTCTGCTATATATCATATTATAATTTTTGTTAAGTAACTTGACATATCTTAAGATATATTGTTTTAAGACATAATTGTTTTGTTGTTCTTGTTAACATTACTTTCTTTTATTTTGATTTTCCATTCTGATAGATAACAATTACCATAAAGTTATATGACATATTGCTAGTTTCGTTACTAATATCAGTTTCACTTTATTCTATAATATTTACCATTCATTAAGTTATTTGACATATTGTTAATAAACACTATCAATTTTGGTTTTTGATTTTTATTTGTTGAAAATATTGACATTTAAAAATATGTAATTAAGATGATGATTTGGACAACATAATTTAGTAGTTTGAATCCTCTACAGACTTTTTTTTATAATAACTTATACTTTCAACTTTTATATAGTATAGATTTAAAAATCAAGTGTTTTAAATTTATGTAATTATAATTGTGTAAGTTTTGCATGTTTTAAATTAATTAGTGTTTTGTTAATCTATATGTTAAATTCAAAATATTATTACAGGTATTAATATAATTAATTTATAATGTTTTTACTTTTGTTAATTTACCATATATTTGATTCCTATTTTATTTTTAAAATAAATATCTTTTGTAAGTTTTGTCATTTGTTAATTTTATATTAAATTTTAATTACTATTACAGATATCAACTTTCATTTACCATGTATGAAATCACTTTCTATTTAATCTTGAAATAAATATTTTTTTAGAAATTTTGACATTTTGAATATAATAAACTAAAATATTGATTTATCATATTATTAATGGAGGTTTATTATCCTATGTGGACATCATCAATAGCTTATATCCTTAACTTTTATATAGGATAAATACTCTTTTTGAGAATTTATTTTATTTCTTTTATTTTAATTCAAAAATTAAATTGAAAACCCAAATAAACCTAAACAAATCTATCTATTTACAGATATGATATTACTATTTTAAACCTAAACAAGATCTTGACCAGCAGAACTGTGCGAGTTTTTTATTTCTATACTAAAATATTTTAATTTATATAACAAAATCTATTCTATTAAAAGAATATGTTAATGTATCAA
The DNA here is from genome assembly GCA_905132765.1 of Moricandia arvensis. Lineage (NCBI taxonomy): Eukaryota > Viridiplantae > Streptophyta > Magnoliopsida > Brassicales > Brassicaceae > Moricandia > Moricandia arvensis. Next base: position 53,122 of record CAJHQP010003010.1, read on the forward strand.
TTTAAATAAGAAGGAAAAATCTATTTTTGGGTGTTTGATTTCATATATATATATATATATATAGATATTTATTTTATGTTATTAGTGGGGGGGTTTTGAGTATTAAAATGTTTTAGGTTTTACAGTAAAATTTATCAATAAATTAATATAGTTTGATGTTATATATTATCTAATTTTATAATAATTTTTGTGTGGCGTATAATATTCCTATAAAATTTATAAATTTTGTGTTTTGTAAAATTTATCTTTAAAAAAATATTGAGTAACAATACTAATTTACATAGTCTTTAAAAACTTAGTTAAATTTATTTATAATAATATTATATTACTAATCACGAAATTTATTAATGTATAATTTTATTAAAATATAAAATTTTAAGTAAAATTTTGTTAAATTCTTTCTCAACAGATTTTGTTATAATTAAAAAAAATCTAGTTGGTTTATTATTAATGTACCAAATTTATATACCCAAAATATTCGATGGGTGTTGCACACGTTTTAGAAGGATTGAAAATTCTGTTATCAAATTATAAATATGGTATAATGAGTTGAAGAATATTGTGGAAAAAAATTTGGTTCCTAATTGCTTGATTATCAAAATCCTGATTGTTTAAAAAATATATTATATCTAATATCTAATATATTTAAATTCAAAATTTAATAGGTTCAAAAATAGACTATTATATTTGGTTCCTAATTGATGATTATCAAAATTGTGACTGTTCAAAAAATCTATATTAATATCTAATATTATTAAATCAAAAGTCAACTATTTGATACTTCAGAAATTGTGTATTCCGACATTTTATAAATCAAATATAATTTATATATTTATGTTAATATCATTAAGAAATCAAGTATTTTTTATATCGTAGGGGGAAATGATTAGAATAAAGAACGGATATATATTATCAATAAATTGTTACAAAAATTTTAGGAAGATATGCATTAAAAATATATGGAAATCATAAATATTTGTTCAACTGTTTGCAATATTGGGTAGATTTGAGTATAAAAATATTTGATATTTCTATTTTCCAACTGAAACAGGTGCAACTGATCACAATATTTCTTATATTCGTGTACTTGTATACTTTTAGATTTTTAATTTATATTCTAAGCGGAGATCGATATTTAATACATGTTTTCTGAAAATTAAACTCTCAAAACTTTTAAATTTTACTAAAATAAATAAATTAATACTATATTTATAGATAGTTTTATATAAAATACACTATATATTTCGAGATTGTTTTTTTACAACAGAGAAATAACAACCCATTGAAATTAATTAATTTAAATATATTATTTTAGATGATATTGGAAGAATCTGTAAATAAGAAAGAAATTGGATGACTAAATGTGTAAATAGAAAAAAATATTTAATCTGCTATCCGTGTTTCCAAACATTCTTCCTTTAGTCTATTATCTATGTTTCCAAACATTCCAATTTTGTACTTGATTTTTAATAACATAGATGTTAGTTAATAGATAAGTCACAATATTTTTCAATAAGTCCAAAAAAAACATGCCAAAGTAATTTTTAAATATGATTCTGTTTTATTATATTAGATGTTAGAACATATAGGGACGATAGGGTATAAATCAAGGAACATGTTGATGTGTTTGTGTGTTTCAGAAGAAACAAAAATTATAAAATGACTTACTTTGCATGATTCAAACATTGAGAAAATGAGTTTAGGTTCGTATGTTCATGTGTTACACCTAGAGAAAATATATAACATGTTAGAACCAATAATTGAAATAAGTATATAATTAAATGACTGGGTTAGATCTGGTAAGAAAAGTAAATCAGTTGAATCATTTGACATAACTGATTATTAAGCTAAAATAAATTAATTGTTCATTTAATATGTATAATGGTATATGCTTTTATATTTAGTTACAACATATTTAATAAGTTCAATTTTAAAAAGTACCATGATAAATTTTAAATAGGACTCTATTTTAATATAATAGATATCTATTTTTTTGTTTCCTTTCATTTTCATTTCAATTCTTCTTTACTATTGTTCATTTTTCTTCATTTTCTTTCTCCTGCTCCTTATTTCTGATCTCTTTATCTTTATTTGTTTATCTTTTTTTTTGTTCTTTCATTTTCTGTTCTTTTTTTTTATTTTCTCTTCGTCTTCTTCTACAATTTTCTCTTTTTTTTCTTCTCTTTTTCTTTTTCTTTTTTCGTTCTATTTTTTTTTCTCTTTGATTTCATTAAAAACTGCATGTTTAATTCCTCTATTATTTTCGTTTCTTTTCAGTTCTCTCTTCCTTTTTTTTCTCAATAGTTACAAAAATTATGAAGTGAATATGAATAATTATGATTAAGTTACATCAAATTGTATTATCTACTAAGTTCAAGTTAATATATTGTACAATTTGGAAAAAATACAACAGAGTTATACCAACACCTAAGTATAACTTAGTAAAACTGAACTCTAGTTATACCAAGTTGTACTCGGACAAATGATACAACTTGGTATAACTAAATCTCAGTTTTATCTTTGTTTTGAAAAAATATGATTTGCTATAACTAAGTTTTAGTTTTACGAAATTTTATCAAAAAAAAATGAGAATTAGAATTAGAATTTTAAAAATCAAAATTCAAATTTTAAATTTTGAAATCGGAGAGAATGACGTAAAGGTAAATTTGAAACTCTTTTAGGTTATTAATAACTAAAAGTATATAAAATAACTAAAGATTAAGAACAAATGAGCATTTGATCCACAAAAATATATAAAATGATTGTAAAGGACAATAGCGAGTGTTTCTGTTCTTTTTTGGCAAAAAAAAAAAAATATTTTGGTAAAAAAAGGTAGACTGGATTCAAAATGAAAAACGGTTGAATTGACTTCAGAAATATAATGTTGGTCTGAGAAGCCGCCGCTGTCAATCGAATGGAGAAGCTGCGGAAGGTGGTGAAGGAGATCTCCTACACGCGAGACCACAGTAATTCCCCTGCACTTCACCGCTCACTTGTTCCCTTTCTCACTTTAGCTTCTTCTCTCTACGGAGTCGCTCTCCATATCCGCCGCTCTCTTTACCGCTCATCCTTCTTCCATCAACACCGGTGAGTTTCGACCAATCAAAATTGAGTGTTTATTTTTGTCGGAGATTCACTTCTGTAATGAAAATTTGGTGGTTTGGTGAAAGATTGCCGGTTCCGGTGATCAGCGTAGGGAATGTGAGCTGGGGAGGTAATGGGAAGACGCCAATGGTTGAATACATCACTCAACTGCTCCTCCTTTCTGGAATCTCACCCCTTATTCTCACTCGTGTAAACAACCCTTTCTTCTTGGAGTCTTTGTGTGTATTGCCATTACTTTGCATCTGAAGATATATATAAGCAGGGTTATGCTGGTGGAGATGAGGCCAGAATGCTTGAAAGACATCTCCAAGGTGGACCCACAAAGATCGGTGTTGGAGCAAACAGGGCTGCTACTGCTGCCTCGTTTTTTCAAAAGTATGGCTGTGCAAACCCAGCAAGTGTAATGTCCTTACTCCATGAAACAGCAAAAGTCAGGTCCTTTTCACAAGAAATTGGGTGTGTCGTTCTAGATGATGGGATGCAGGTATGTTCTATAGCTTGTATTGTGTACATATATGAAATCTTCACCGTCGACATAACTTTACTAGTTTTGGTAATAGCATTGGAGTTTGTGTCGTGACCTCGAGATTGTGATGCTTAACGGGCTGAATCCGTGGGGAAATGGTAACTTAGTTCCCCTTGGACCTTTACGGGAGCCTCTCGCAGCGTTTGAGCGAGCAGATATAGCTGTAGTACACCACGTCGACTTGGTAACGTTTCCCTAACTAAATTGTTTCTCTTCTTTGTGATGATGACTGTTGAGGTTAGTGGCTTTGTTGGATCATGCATGCAGATAACTGAACAATGCCTTGGAGATATTGAGAAGACGATACATGGTTTCAAAAATTCGATCCTTATCTTCTACTCCAAGATGGTGCCTAAGCACTTGTTCGATGTTAAAAACGATAGGTCCCATGTAGCTTTAGAAACATTGCACGATGCAACTGTGCTATGTGTTTCCGCAATTGGATCTGCTGACGCATTTGTCAAGAGCATTGAGATGGTAAGTTGTTTTGTAACAAAGATTCAGTTTTTGTGTATGCTAACTAATGGGCTTGACAGATTGGAGCACGTTATGTTGATAGACTTGATTTCAGTGATCATTATTTATTTGAAGCACAGGTACACAACTACTAACCTGCCAGAAAGGGAATATTCACTCAATCAAATTGGCAGTAATCAAGATCATATTGATAAGTGCAGGATGTTGAAACTATTAGGAGGAGAGCAAAGGGACTAGAGAACAGATCTGATTCCAAGCCTATTATTGTGGTAACCGAAAAGGTGAAGACAGGTTTCTGTTTATTGTTGTTACTCGGCGGACGTTATTAAGTTTCAAGTCCATAGAGACATGAATCTAATTTCATTTTGCTTTCTTTTTGTGTGTGTGGGGGAAGCTAGGATTATAACAGGGACCCGGAGATTCTCAAATGTCTCGATCCATTCACAGTCTTGGTTCTGTGTTCTAAGTTGGAAATAACTCCTTGTAGAGACACTAATGTGGATGACTTTAAACCTGCACTTTGTAGAATTCTAGCGGCTAAGTTTTGTGTTTCTAATTAGATTCAGTGTTACTGCATTCCTTTGTTGTCACTATTCCTTTTTAGCTACAATTTTTGAGATTCGAGATTATTTTTAAAATATGTCATATAGTGATAGCTTTTAGTGAATTATATTTTCGAAGAAACCCAAACATAAATCCAAAAGCAAATGAGAGAAACTCTAGTTCTCAATTGGTTATCTTCCCATTGGCTACTTAAAAGCAGATTAGCCATGGCTCTTAGAGAACAAATTAATTAAATAATTTATAGGGTCCACGCATTTTAAGAGTTGTTTCTTAAAGATCTTCCATAAGAGGTGACTCTTGCAAGGTTTTTGCATTGTTCGCGGACCCCACTGAAACATGGCGATCTGCGATTCGTTTATTATTTTTTTCTAGAAAAAAAAAAAAAAAAAAATTAAGAATCCTTTTGGGCTCTTATGGTTAAAGATGGCCTAAGTCATGTTGGTTTTCGTACCTGATGTAACATCAAGATGCAGCATTTGAATATAATATTTAGATGCAGCATTGGTCCCTGACTTTCGTGTTTCTTCAACTTTAGCCCCAAACTTCTAAATATTCAGATTAACCCTCAGTTTTACCCCATATCTTTTGATTGTGCACTCCAGCCCATGTATATGCAATATGTACAAATGCAATTCCTAGTAACACCTAAATGCAATACTTAGAGACTAAAAATGACTAAAAACAAATGATAAAAACTTTTAAAATGAGACTCATCACAATTCACTCACTCTCAAAGAACGCAGCGTCTCGTTGTGCTCAAGATCGCTATCCATGTTAGTGTTGACCCTCAGTTGACTCCACACTCGTCTAGGTTCGGTTCTGATACTACTTGTAACGCCCACAACTAATGGACCTCCCAAGCCCGTTCACTCCGCTCGTGGACGCCATTTCGTGCGATGGGCGGCGTGTTAATTTTTAGAGGCTCGAAAGTCTTGTTTACTGACCCTACAATCACCACATGACTTTTCTTCGTTCTTTAGCCTCACACGATATGTGAATCGCTTCTTGATAGATCACCCATCTTTTGACTATTCCAGCTCAAACATGCTTCACTCTAGAGTTCTTTTTGGATGTGTGCCCGAAGATAAGTGCCCTCTAATGACATAAGTAGCCAAATCAGTTCTCTTAATCCCTTCAAAAATATTCCACAAACCGGGATGTTACGAACAACCATTGATCGAATTCTTCATTCTCCAGACCCTCTAACACGAAATTCACTAAGATCGACTGCATCGGTCACAAGTAAACTAGGGGAACTTATTGTTGGAGATAGATTGCATCCCTCCACAAAGCCCATTGAATAAATAACTCGCCCCACATGGCTTATCTCGGCTTAACTTGGTGCCATCTACTCAAGACACGATCGCGGCTCTATAGCTCAACCTGTTAAGCTCGCCCCAATTCATTAAGTTAAACCGACTTAGGGGCAAAGAGAGGAGGAATCTTATGTATAAAAGGGAGACAAAAGCAACAAAGAAAAAGATCTAGACTTCACACACATAGCAACCGACGACTAAAACTAGGGTTTTACTTTGTCTTAGCTCTTTCTCGCCGATTTGTACTTTCTCGGCCACTTCACGGGGTGCTGGCTCTTTTCTCTCTTGTTCATATACATATTATAATCCCTTTCTCTTTAGATCAATAAAACACTTTTGAGATAACTCCCAATCAAGTTTTATATTTCTTATTCAAACCGACCAAATTCAGATTCAGTACTACCTAAAAACAAAGGCGGTAGTAGCTAGTATGTTACAGGCAAGTTTTTTTGTTTGATGTTTGGTCCTCTTATTAATACTTAGGGGAGAGTGGCCTAAGCAGCTCTTAGTTTCCTCTTCGTTATTTAATTTCAGATGCTTGCAATTAATCGGATAGCTGATTCCATTCCGAAGATAGACAAAGCTGTAAACATGCACTTTTATCTTACCATAGTTCAACTACCTAGAGTCAGAGGACATTTATTGTTGGTTTTTAACAAATTATATCCACAATCATCTGAATGCTATACAGAAAAAAATGAACTTGACAGATTACATAACATCCTCTGCGTAAGACCCAGTTTTCATACTTAAGACTTTTTTGTATCGTCAAATTTTTAAAATAGAAACATGATAAAAGATGTTTTGTATTATAATTCATGTCAAATATGCTTGTAAATTGTAAAAACGTTATTGATTTGCTAGACATATTTTGTGTTGATTTTTATGTTGAAAAGTAGAGCGGCAACAACGCCAAAAAAGCTCAAAAGCTTTAACAATTTATTTAAACATCAATCATACGGCCAACTCAATTGATTATTTAATCTATCTTGTAATAATAGTAATCACTTAATTTTATGAGTCTTGACTTATTTTAATATGAGGATTCGTTGATAACAGCAAGCTTATCAACGGTGCTTGCTCCTGGTTTCGCTGCTGTACATCCTGTCATGCAACAACATAACAACCACAAAGTCTACAACTATGTTTTATTTGTGATTAGCATTCAAACCGAAACCAACCGTAGACTGGAATATCTACCGAAGATTGTAATGTTAATCTTTGCTCGTACAAAGAAATCAACATCATTAGCAAAACTGAATTTAAATTATGAAGAAGTGTTACTATAATATACTTACCAGTCGTAGACAGTGGGAGAATTAGGATGAGAAGGTTTATCAAAGACATTAGCACCAATCTCCCTTGTGGTCACATTACTTGCCGGATGAAACACACTTCTCCACACGTCCACTTTCCGGCCAGAGTTCGGTGTGACCGGAGTACCCGGACTCGCCGGTAAAGACGCAGATCCGCCCGCCATTATTCCTTCTAAGAACCAATATAAATAAAAAGAATTATATATATATATATATATATGTCTGTGTATGGTACCAAAAAAGAAAAGAAAAAATTACTCTAAGAAGCACATTTTGAGTTTATAATGACATAAAAGGTTACTTTCCACTTGCCACACACATTTTCTTTGATGAATGTCAATTATAACATTCAATCAAATCTTTCTCTGGTTGCATTTTCTCCTCTCTCTCCCGTTACGTTTTATTCCTTGTCTCTTTTTTTTTAATCAAGTAAGTTTTGGTTCTTTTGAAGATTTGCATTTTGTTTTATTTGTTTCTAGGAAAGTGTGGATAGTCAATGCTTTTTGTTTCCATGAAATACATGATACTTCAATTTTTGTTAGAGACCTCAGTTTAAAGGTTAAAGGTTACTGATGCTGCATATATCAATAGGGTTTTCCACTTATTCATAACTTTTCATGCTTGATCAATGACCCTTTAGAATATGAAGAAAGAAATGGAGAGTTAGTAGAAGTCACAAGTTCACAAACTCTAAACCATTAATTATGTTGTTTTTATATTATAAGATAGGTGTCCATGACTCTTTATGTTCAAACTGTTGTCCACAGAATCTCCACGCAGTTTTGTTCGTAATATTTTGTAGACACAAAGTTCTGTAGGATTGAGAACTCTATCTATGACACCGTGTTAGTTTATCCAACAAAAACTTTCAATGTTTTCACATATTCAAATTGTTATAATATACAATTATTTTGTCACTATATGGATGTACACGATCATGATATGCCTATCCACAATTCTTTTGTTCACGTTTTTTCTTCCATCCATGTTAAAACTTTACATTTTAGGTATTTTTTCGTACCTGCCCACACTTTTTTGTCCATAGTTTTTATGTTTATGTATTTTTAAAAAATATATATAATATATATATGAAAATGAATGTTAAAATATTGATAAAAGGAAATTACAATTTATTTTAATACTTATATTTTCTTATATAAATTAAAATTTGAGAAAACAAATAAAAACATAAGATGAAATGAATAATAATAATAATAATATTAAAAACTAACTGAACCAAACTGTACTATTTGACTTTGACATCTGTAAAACCTAAAATCAAGTTACATTATATACTTACCATAACACTAATTAATGCACTAACTAAACTAACTAAAGCATCACTATTTTCTGGTTACTCTAACGATGAGCCATTTGTATAAATGCCAAGGGCAAAATCGACACAAACATACATCGGAAACAGAGAATGTACACCTCATGCAAGAAGTGGCCTTTTGTGTTAAAAAACTCAAGAAAGTGACTAGTAGTGTAAACAATTCGTTTCAAACTGATTGCTGTTCTAGGCTTTCACACAAATTAAAAATAACTGCATAACGTTTATTGTAGATAAATTAAAAGAAAATATTCCATTAAAATCATAAAATAACACTTGTTTTGTAACAATATTTTATGATATAGCTACATTTAATTTGAAATTTACCTTTGGAATTGTTCAGGCTAGTTAAACCGGTGGAGATTCGCCTGAGATGGCCACGGCCACGGGCTTCAGGTTGAGGACCAGCCACGACGTCGTCCCAGAGATTTTCAAGTACACCCATTTTTTATTTTGCTTAGAGAGATCATCTGTTCATGTCCCTCCTTTAAATACTTAACACGATCCGGTTTTGGTGTTATTTGAATTGGTCCGGTCAAAGAGATTGAGCTCACCCCTTTGGTTTATTGAAATGTATACATATGAGAAGTGAACTATATCAATGATGTATATTTTATTGATAACTTTCCTCCAAGATTTGAACCGCGATAACTGGTGTTACAAACGGAAACCAAGTCAGTTATCCAACGGTTTAATTAACCAGCCTTAACAACTTTGGACACGTGACAATCAAGTCAAATAGCAAATTCGCGAGCTGGTCTCTTGCAAAAATTTGTCCGTTTCCTTTGGAGACAAGTGAGACTAAAGCTTTCAAGAATGTCAAAAATAGATTTTTGTTTCCACTTCTTTATACATAATCTTTGCGTACACAGCAATTAAAACCTGCCTTTATTTTTATTATAACATAACATTTTCTCATTTTACTGCATACACATAACCTGCCTTTATTTTTAGAAAGATTTACATTCAGAGTTACGTTGTGATTATTAGTAACAAAATAGGTCACTTGTGTCTACTGAGACATTTTCGCCAACTAAACTCCGTAAAAAAGCCAACTAAATTAACTAGAGTGACTACTAGAGTAGCTAAAATAATGTGATTAGACTCATGATAATTATTTTCCATTTCTCATCTTAATTTTTTTTCTTTATCTTTCTTTTTTTTGTTCGCCTCAAACCCAAAATCAAGGTGAAGATTTTATAGCTACTTCTAATTACCGAGTTGACTCAGTCAACATAAATGAAATCAATGGAGATGGAAAGTGAGAGATCAATTGCAAGGAAACTGTTTTTTTTTGTATCTCCATGGTTTCAGCCATCTCTGGAATTCTCCATCTAACCTTTGACTACTCCAACTTTGTGAGTTTTAGAGCCGAATACGCTGCCTCGTTCTTCTTCGTCTCGGTTTTGACTTCTCTCTTTTTCTTCTCTAGTATTCATCAAAATTGATTTTTTTTCCACATCAAAACCCTAACCCAGAAGAATCATATACAATTTTCTTATTTGTGTATGTGAAGTCATTGAAGTGGTTGAGTTGATCAATCGTGTTGTTTCTTTCTCCACGAAGCTGGTAAAGTCTCAACCTTTCGAATTTCATTGATAATCATGATTCGAGTATTGATTCAAATCAAGAATCTTTAAGCGGATCACAACTGTTTTGTTCAATGTAGGTGGATTTCTCAGTGAATGGCGTACTTATACTTGCGTTTTTGTGGATCTTGAAGGCCTTTTTCGAGGTATTATACTCTAATATCTATTGTATTATAAATATAGATCCTTTAGTCTTGTTAGTAGTTTTATAGAGATGTACATTTTTATCGAATTCACTAGTTATGGAAGAAGATTGTATTTGTCAGAAGTTCGAATTAGAGAGGCTAGCATCAAGCTTCTTCGGAACGTGGCACGAGAGCAACTGATTTTGTGGTGAATAACATAAGCTATTAGTGGGAAATGCTCTTGTCTCATTACCTTGGTGGCTAGATAAAAATCAATCTCCACCAAATCAATTTTCTTTTATTTGCACTTTAAGTCATTCAGATTTAGTTATGATTTCAGTTTGCCCCCAAACTATTGAATATATAGATTTGTCTTTTTAATTGACCCTAATCTTTCAAATTATGCATTGTAACCCTTATTGTATGCAATAAAATGATTAGTGTGTGTTTTCATGTTAGTTTCATTTTTAGTTAGTTTGGACAAGCTTTTGTTTTTTGTACTCATGTACACTACCATTGTTATAGCACACATGTACACTATATTATTTATTGTACACGTGTACAATATCACACTTTTTCATACAGATTTATACTACTTATAGATGTTGTATCTTTTAAATAATTTAATGTCTCTTTTATATGCTATAATACTAATCAAGTTTGGTCAAAGATTTTCTTATGGTATCCATAAATTTGGAAGACCGAACAAGTAAGTATACGCATTCGCCATTGAGCAAAATTTTTGGTCCACATGATTTTGTTGTTATAAACATTTTGCGAAAATAATGTACATATGAATAACTGGAAACTGTGGAAATGAGCCGAATAAAGAGGAGAATGTATCTAAGGAGTGTTCAAGGAGAAGGAAGGAAGTGAGGTCGACCTGTCCGTACAAAGCTGTACAAGGCCGTACAGGCCGCACAAGGCCGTACAAGCCGTACAAGGCCGTACAAGGTCAACCGTACACTTCTCAACCAAGGAGCAAAGATGATCTGATCCGGGAAGGTTTAACCCGGAGGGGAAGTTAACTTGGTGAGTTACCTTGAAGACTTACCACCTTATCCGAACGTTGGAGAGGACAAGGTTCGCGAGCCAGGCTGTCCAAGGCTGGAGCATCTGGTCCAAGATTCCAAGATGCTCTTCCCTCCTTAGCCACAAGTTCAAATAAGCGCTCCTCTCCTCCTTGACCGGCCACGTTTCTGGTTCCTTGGCCTTTACTTTTTCTTGTAAAGCACTCTATATATTTGTAATCCTCTCACTCGAAATAAATCAAGGAGAATCATTTCTCTTCTTCTCTAGTTTTCTCTCTCGAGTTCATCTTAGATTTCTCTTTGGTTCTAAACAAAAGTCTCTTCCTTTCTCCTCAAATCTTCTCATTCTCGTCTATATCTCTCTTAGTTTACAAATCTAACAGAAACATGTATACATGTTTATACATTTTAAATTGTAAAAATGCTAACAAGTCAAAAATGAGAATATAAAAGTAACATGTGTATATCTAGTTGAAAATAAGAATTTAGTAAAAACAAGATGTACATATGAAAACAGTGTGCAAAAAGCATTCACTAGTAATTCATATTGCATACCAAACATCCAATTGGTGCTTAGTGTACTCTGAATGCCCCAATCGTGTACATCCCATAATGTTTTGCACAATACGATGTATTCTACACAAATACAAAATGTACATAAGCGTAAGTATCCATGTGTACAATCTATTGTCAGTGTACATATATAACCATGTGAACATGGTTAACAAACTATCCACATCCAACCAAAATCATACATTAGTGCCATGTTTTGCTTCTTTTGTTTAACTCAACATCAGTCATGAGTGCTCAATAATATATAGTCTTGTTTTATAGATATTTTGCATTTATTTTAGTTATTTTATGTTCAAAATTGCATTTTTATGTAAACATGTACATATGTACATTTGTAAGACCAATTACAAATATTTATTATAATGTCTATCTAATTATTTTTAGAAGAATTAATCTATTACAAGTTCTAATTGTAAAATTTGGCAAATTTGATTTTAAGAGTTTAAATTAGTGTCTTTTGATTCCAACCTCTGGGTCATCTCGAAATGATTTCAGTCATCAGCTAGACATGAAGGATATTGTATTACATTGTAAAATTTTGCATCAATATTGTTGGAGATAAACTCAAAGCTAATTTGGATAATAATTACATGTCCTAATCCTATAATATTTAGTGTTTATCTCTCATATGGTTTAGCGAACAACATCGAAGCTCGCCCATGTTGTACACATGTACACGGTATTTTGTGTACACTTTTGCAAATTTGTTGCTTTATTGTTGATATTTCAGTAGTTTAATGAATTTTATTGGGAGAATTTGCTATCTAACTAAATTTTGAAGTAAAATTAACGATATGACATTGATTTTGACATAATTCACTTTCTAACATTTAGTCTAAAATTGGTCTGGTTTTACCCCTTTTGCGTGTAAGTTGCCGGTTAATGAAAGAGAAAAAATGACGTTGTTGTTTTCTTGGGTTTGGACATGAGTGTTTATGGACTATTTACCAATACTTCGTGTAGATAAAGCAATGTAACAAAATCACCGACCGCATAATAATTTACTGTAGACAATAAAATAGGTGGTTAAAAATTAGTGACAATCTAATATAAAGTATATTTAAAATAATACTGAAAATTTAAATGAAATAGTATAGAACACTGTATTTTGTTATGTTCTATGCAAAATGCAAACATTAGCAACTGTCGGGATATGGTAGATATTTAACTAAAATTGCTATATTTTCTGTAGAAGTGAGGTCATACACCATAGATACAAATATTGTGGCCGGTCAGGACACAACAAGGTATCATGTTGTCACATAATCATATGATTTAAAAGTTTTGGAGTATTCTATTTTATATCACCAAAATAGTATATAAGTCCAATTAAATTTAAACATCTAAATACTAAACTTTATCTCAACCCCAATCATAATCCCTAAATACTGAATCCTAAACCTTAATCGCTAAATCATAAACCCAAATATAACTAAAATATTTATTTGTAATATTTAAAATAAATTAAAATCTGAAATAGTATATAATATTTTGTAAAATTAAACTATACTATATAAAAAGAAAAAGAAAAATAGACTTATGAATTATAAAGTGGTATGAATGAATTTGAAAATTTTCTAGTAAATAGAATAGCATCATCTACAATTTTCTTAATTTGTAATAATATACATTTTAAATGTAAAATACAATCATTATAAATAGATTAAGAAAAATTTGTTTGAAGGCTACACTTGTATGGGTGTGATTAATGACATATTAAAATTGAGTTTTACTGTTTTATTGTTGTGACAAATATGTTATGATGTTCCATTTCACATGTATGATCTTTCTTTTACATGCACATCATCTATTCCATTTATATATACATTGTACAATTACATGTTAAAGAAAATATATTCACGAGGTGGCTCAAATCAAATTTTAACAATCTACTTGACATCCTATATATTCCATCAGTAGCCTGAGACATAAAAGAAGGGTAAAGATGTTAGAATGTATGTATCGAAGTACATGTAAAATAGAACGTATAGTAAAAGCAAAAATTTAGAAAGGTAAATTCGCTTACAAAAGCTGGTCTATGGGAGAGACACCAAGTGAAAGATGATCTATACAACAAACAACACATTTCATGAAATACAAAACAAACAATTAAACTGTGTTTATACTATGTTGACATAAATTTATACTAACTATGTTACTATATACATATAGTCTATTCCATTTACGTATATATCCGCACATACTTACATTGGTTCACATTTACAAATCTACTCTATTTAGATACTCAATCATATGGACCAACTAAAAATGGAATAGAAACAATCCTATCATACAAACATAAATCCACAAACTTATGGTTATCTTGGTTTCGTAAAAGCGACATGCAATGATATAGATGCAGATTTGAATAATTTAGAAGAAGCAAATCAACTTACCTCTGGGAATTTTTTTCTTCCCCGCCTCGAAATTGAATCAACTCAATGTCACAATTTGTACCCGTCTTCTTCCCCAAATTTAATGCTGACAACCCAGAATTTTCAAACTCCTCTTGCCGTTAGAATCTCGTTATCTTGCCACATGAGTCTCGTATATTTTGCCGTACGCGTCTGTAGAATCTTCATTCTTCACCGTAACTTTTTGGCGTGAACATAGTGGATTTCGTTGAAGTTCCCACAAATCTGAAAGAAAGCTATTAGTCTTCTCCAACATTTTCTAAAAAAAGTAAAAATTATGGTTACATGTGAATAGCAAAGAGCCACACCTTATAATTGGATAAATTAAAATTTTAGTTTTAATTATTTTAGGTAGTAGGTTGCACCGGTTGAACTGAAGGACATAAATGTATTATTTCATAAAATACACATCATATCCTAGCAAACTAGGTTAATGTGTCATACAATGAATTATAGTTTTTTAAGTTATAGGGTGCAATTTCCCATTTTAAAACCTGTTTTTACATTTTAATCATATAGATTGCATACTAAATGTATATATTGCATTTGTATATCTATTTGCATTTGATGGATTTGGAGTGCACAACTGAAAGTTTGTGACTAAATTGGGAGGCTATCTCTGCAATTTGTAAAGTTAATAGCTAAATAGAGACATCAAAAGTTCAAGGACAAGTTCTTATAATTATGTAAGGTTTGGTTGCCACAATTAAAAAGTGTCGAGTCAATTAAATAGGTATATCTGCAAACTAGAAACCTTTGGGCATAAATAAATATATTTAAAAGTTGAGGGACCAGATGTGAATAAAGTCAAAACTATCCATTGTTGCTCATCTAGCTTTTGCGACAACTCAGAGATGCTCAAACCGGTCACGAAAATCCTTACAGTTCCAAAAGGTGATATGATAGTGATGAATCCCAGCGAATATGAAAAGATCGTGACTTGATTCATGGCGAAGAAAGAGGCTCAGTGGTCGCGTCTTTAGGCGATGACGGAGGAGCGCTTCGTGGGTTGCAAAGAATGACGGAGGAAGAAGTTTCACAGTAGAGAATGAGCACTCGCGGATTGAGTTTGGTTGTCGGTGTGAATCGAAGAAAGAGACATGGCGGAGTTGTTGCGCATGGCAGAAGAGAACAAGAGATACTTTGACATAACATATTTATTGATTTGGAATGGTGAGCACAAGTTGCAAAGCACGAATTTGTATTTTCTTAAGAAAAAAAATTATTCACCAAAGAAGAAAAAGGAGAGAGATTTGTTCCAACTTTCTTTTTTTTTGTTAACTGAAAGAAAAAACCAAACAACTTGTATCTAGTTTTGACCTAGTTAGAGAAAACTACCTCAATTGCAATAACGGCCCTCCACTGTAATAAGAACTCATAGAGTGGCCTAGGATATAAGTCACTTTTATTTTTATTATAACAAAACATTTTCTTATTTTATTGCATACACATTCCTCTGTTCACTCGACTTAATCACGAAACTCTCAAGCTTCTAAAACATGGCTCCAACTTGAGAGGCCGAAAACAGACGTGAAATGCTAGTCCCAAACTGACCAAAATAGAGTTTAACTGAACCAAGGCCAATTCTGAAATATGGAGTCATAGACATTTACTTTTAATAAAAAGAAAAATTCAACAATATAGAGGTCTATATTTTCTCTTGAATCTGGAAGTCGAGACCAGTAGCGGCCATGACTACAAGTTTTAGAAGCTGTAGCTTTTGGCCCTAAACAGATATTAAAAATTTCGGCCCTAACCTGAAAGCAGAGACAAAATGAAAGTAAAAGGAATACTCTTTTATTATAGATTTTTCTCACCACGTTTGATTACATCATAAGAGGTATTTATAGAATGAACCAGCTAGGTTAAAATGATTCACTCATCATTATCTTCCAGAATAGCGAATCTATTTTCCGTTGAGAAATGTTGAGCTGGTGATGATGCTTTTACGGATTCAAGATGCTTTATGTTTTGCCTTTGACCATTCTTGTCTTGTTGTGGTGCAGGGTTAGCCATTGGAGCTGGAGTGGACTGAATTGAAGTCTTGGGCCTCCATTCTTTTTTTGATAGTGAGACGGGCTTGAGCTGACTCTTAATATCCACCCTCAAATTGGTGTGGGTGGCAGACAGACACCAAGTTTTCTTCGAAGTGAACTGAAAGGTTGGTGAGCAAGAGACTTTGTAAAAATATCTGCTATTTGGAACCGATTCGAGATATGTTTGACTTCTACAGCCCCAAGAGCAACCCTTTCGCGTATGTAGTGAAAATCGCGTTCAAAATGCTTGGTCTTGGAGTGAAAAGCTGGATTCGCCGTGAGCATAATAGCTGAGAGGTTATCACACAGAAGAATTGGAGTTGCCGGAAGACTGATTCCAAGTTCCTTGAGAACATTACACAGCCAGGTAAGTTCTGATGCTGTTTCCGACAATGATCTATACTCTGCTTCTGTTGAGCTTTTAGAAACTGTAGCTTGTTTCTTGCATGACCATGAAATAAGATTAGATCCGAGATATGTACATAGGCCTCCAGTTGACCTTCTTGTCTTGGCACATCCTCCCCAATCACTATCACTATAGGCTAGAACCGTGAAGTCTGTTTCCTTATTGAATGATAATCCCATAGTCACCGTTCCTTTTACATAGCGGAGAACTCTCTTTAGCAAACTGAAATCAGAGACTGTAGGAGCATGCATTTTCTGACAGACGTAATTAACAGCAAACTGGATGTCAGGTCTTGTAAGAGTTAGGTACTGTAGTTTACCAGCCAGACTTCTGAAGTAGGTAGGATTGCAGAAGAGTTCTTCCTTGTGTTCCGGATCAGTAGATCTGTTGATTTGTAAAGGTATAGGAGTAGGCATATGAGTACACTCAGACATTTGCGCAATAACAAGAAGGTCTTCCGCATACTTCTGTTGAGATAGGAATAAACCGCCTTGATGAAACTGAGCTTGCATACCCAAAAATAGTAATCTTGATAGGTTCGTAGTCTCGTCCTAGACCACGAAGAGCTGAGAAAATCTTCATTGTTTCGGACATAGGATTACCAATAGAACTGAGTTGATCACTTAGGTTCTTGATCTCTTGGTGATATCTGTCATTGTCTTCCCTGTTTTGGATGCAGTTTGAATCTTGTGCTGGAGTTCAAACAAGCGAGAGTTTGAGGGGCGGTTGAAATGGTGTTCAAGAGCTCTCCAAATGTCATGAGGGGTAGAGCAGTTGATGACAACACTTTGAAGAGTGTCAGACACAGATCCAAGAAGCCAAGACTGCACAACCTGATATGTTTGATACTAGAGCTGATGGTCTGGGTTTGGGACAGGAGTGACTGTTCCATTGATAGAAGGAGCCATGATAGTAGGCGTAGGCTGAGGGATGGTTCCGGTAACAAAACCATAAAGACGCTGGCCACTCAGAAACACATGGAACTATCTTTTTCAGAAAATGAAGTTCTTCTCATCAAGTTTGGTTGTAATGGAGTTAACAACATTGAGAGAAGGAGAATTATAAGGTTTTAAGTCCATGGCTCAAATACCATGAAAGCAGGGACAAAATAAAAGTAAAAAAATACTCTTTTATTATAGATTTTTCTCACCACGTTTGATTAAAATGATTCACTGATCATTGTCTTCCAGCACAACGAATCTATTTTCCGTTGAGAAATGCTGAGCTGGTGATAATGCTTTTACAGATTTAAGATGCTTTTACGAATTTAAGATGCTTTCTGTTTTACTTTTGACCATTCTTGTCTTGTTGTGGTGGAGAGTTAGCCGTTGGAGTTGGAGTGGACTGAATTGAAGTCTTGGGCCTCCATTCTCTCCATTCTCTCCATTCTTATTTTGATAGTGAGATGGGTTTGGACTGACTCTTAATATAACCATGCATTTCTAATAGTCTAGTTAGTTAAAACATCATCGTGACTCTTTGGAAGTTAAGGATTCGAGTTTCTTTTGTAGCATTTTCATATTTTTCTTTAAAATTTATAAATAAATAGGCCATTTTTTTTTGGCTTCTATCCCTCAAATTTGTAGGGCCGAGCCTAGTCGAGACCAACAGAACCAGCCACACTTGAAGTTTCTTTACTTAGGTGTCAAGTAACATGTATTAACAGTCCTAATATTATTCCCTCTTATTCAGAACTCCTTAATCTATGAAGTAAGATTTAGACTTAGTCTTTGAGGATCACATGATTTTCTTTGCAGATCAATCTCAAACGTAGAAGAGCGACTGTAAAAAGTCCGAAAACTTGCTGTCAAAATTCTAAAACGGAAAACTTTAAACACAAAGAGGAACACTATCGATTACTAATATATATTGATGAACTTAGAACCCCTTTAGATCGTCATCATCATCTTTCCAGTTTTCGCTGGCCTTTTTCGACAAATCTTCCACGCCCTTATCCGCTTCCTCACCGAACTCAACCACCGCCTCTGTTACCTTCTGAGCCGTGCTCTTAGCCGTCTCCCACGCATCTTTCACGGTCTCCATAGTTTTCTCCCTAACATCTTGAGCCTTTTCCTTAAACCCGTGACCCAAATCCTCTGCTTTTTCCTTTGAATCCTCTGCATATTCCTTGGCTCTAACTTTAGTCTCTTCCGCTTTAGCTTAGCTTTCGTCTTCTCTTTGACATCATAAGCTTTGTCCTTAGCCTTCTCTTTCGTCTTGTTGGCTTTATCAACTGCTTTGCTTGCTCCTTCATTCACTTTATCCTTAATCTCTTCTGCGTAGTCTTTCGTCTTGCCCTTCACATCATAAGCTTTGTCCTTAGCCTTCTCCTTCGTCTCGTACGCTTTATCAGCTGCTCTGCTCGCTCCTTCATTCACTCTATCCTTAGTCTCTTCCGCATAACCTTTCGTCTTCTCTTTCACATCATAAGCTTTGTCCTTAGCGTTTGCTTTCGTCTTGTCTTTCATATCATGAGCTTTGTCCTTAGCTTGCTCTTTCCAAGCCTCTAAGTTTTCGCCAGATTCTTCTCTCCATTTCCTTGTATCATTAGCCAAATCAGCCCTTGAGTCTCTCGCTTTCTTTACTGGATCGTTTCTTCCCTGTAAAACAAGAACAATCATCCTTGCAAGTTTCAAATTTCACTTGAATATTGTCAGGCGACATGTTAACTCAATACCACCATGGTTAATGTTGGGCCCAAATATGGCCCGTTAGCTGAAATCAGCGGATCAGTCAAACTAAGCTCGATAATGGGTCACGCTAGAATTATCTTTTCTGAAGAGAATAGAGCTCACCTAACGACGGAGGCTACTTCCAAAGATTTCGATAAAAGAGGTCACGAAAAAGAGGTCACGAGGAAGAGGTCCGGCTCCCCTCGCGGAAAACTTAATAAAACAGCCCAGGATACGGAGATGGAGGCGTATGATTCGGTCAAAAGGAAGCTGTTGCAAATCCCTCAACTTACGGAGGAAATCTCGGAGACTAATCAGAAGAAGTTAAACTTGACCTGAGGCTATTTAAAGCAGAGAAGTCTACGAATTATGGAGGACTTTTTGGCTACGAGTTTTCACATATATTATCATTCAAAAATCATTTGGAGATTTCCTTGTATTCATCTGAATCATCTTTGTAACCCTTATTCATCAATACAATTCTATTCATTCTTTAAAGTTCTAACAGGATTCAGCCCACAATTGTCTTTCCCCAATCTAAATCTAACCTAAAACTAGAGAGTGAGTTTTATCCCTCACATTTTGGCGCCATCTGTGGGGACATAGATAATTGAATCCTTCACTCCGTAACTTGAGAATGAATCCATCCAACCAGGCCACGAGCCCATCCATCCCTGATCCCATGATCCAGATCGACAGCTCACCAAACAGGAGAGACTCGGATCCCCAGAATCCAGAACCTCGATCCGCCGATCACCGATCCGAGCAACAGCCTCCAGCTAACGCTCAACCGGACCAAACTGGAATGACCAACCCAAGGTCTTCCGGTGGGAACAACTCGGGGGTCACACACCCCGAAAACCCGCAGCGTCAACCCATTCCGAATCATTCGGAAGCTCAGCTATCTGAGATACGTCGAATGATGGTACAATTGGTAGAAAGAGCTCAGGATAATGAGCGCACGTTGCAGCAGCTAACTGCTCGACAGCAACGATTCGAGGAAGTGACTAGATCTCTAGCCGAGACGACTCATCTGTCGCAACGACAAGGATCGGGAGTCACCTTCCGAGACCGACTGACCGAATCCACCTTCCCTCGCGGACGCCTGGATTTTTCCCCAAACAGCATTGCTCGTGATGGGCAAGAGCATGTTCCCCAGACACCTCATACTGGGACAACCCCAGTATTCAGTCCACCTGTAACTAGCGCTATGGGAAATAACGTAGCGACAACAAGCTCTGCACCCAATAGGGTTCACGAACAGAGCACACGATTACCGCCTCCACCACCAATTTTCAGATCTGGAGAAGGAATGCTTTTCCCTCCCAGGGGAAGAACACCGGCTTCAGCCCACCAAAATGGGAGCGTGGTCCCTAATCGAGACAGCCACCCGAGGACGGAAGCTGATCCTACAGCTCACCCCCCAGGTCGCGTCCCTCGAAGTGACCCTAGAGTTAGCGAGCCATTTAGCTCACCTAACGCTTGGGAGAACGACGACGCTCGACTCCATCAAGAATTTCCTCATCAGATTCATCTCGACGACCCAACCGTCCTTCCCCTAGAAGGACCCGAGGCTATTCGCCGGTACATGGAGCAAACTCACGCAGCTCTCCAAAAGTTGAACGCTCAAGTACACAAAATAACGAGCTCAGCTCCTGAAATCGAGAGCCTGATTGAGGAAACCCGTGGAACCCCATTCACAAACAAAATCGCTAGCTTTCACATAAGAGATACCCGAAAAATTAGGATCCCC